>JAWZYV010000967.1:0-19099 GCA_038373885.1 Cheiracanthium punctorium | reverse complement strand
GTTGTCGGAAACATGAAAGGAATTTAAGGGACTGCATTTTTGATTCATTATCTTGAAATTGTTAATAGAGAATTAAGTAATTTGAAATAGCTACAAGATTTCTCCTGATAAATTAGAACAAAAGAGACAAAGTTGAAAACCAACTGAAATACGACACCGTCAATAAAATGGTAATAATTGAATGTTCTTTGGGCGGCCAGGTACTGTTTGAAGAACGAACCAGTACCCTATCTTCCCAGAGATCGGCAATGGTAAACCTAAAGTTTATTGCTTTTCTCCCCCTCATCCCCCGTTGTTTAGAGAGGGGGAGTACAGTTTCACTTAGAGGACGCTCCCTCATACTCTCCCCTCCGTTGGAAATAAAAATAATTACTGCTTGCTCTGCAATGCTCTTTGAAAGCAGCTACAGAAGCAGAGTTGGGCAAAATACATAAAAAAATGTATTTTCGATGCAAAATACAAATTACATTTATTCAAACACAAAAAATTACAAAATACAAAATGCTTTCTAAATTGAAAAAATACAAAATACATGTATTTTCTTAATACACACAAAATACGAAATACGTCTAAAACTTCAATTAAGTAAAATTTTCTACAGAAACTTCTAGTTTATTTTATTCCAGTGTATTTTAAGATGAACAAACAAATGTAATAGTAACTTTTTTTTTTACATATATATGAATTTTTCCTGGAATAAATTGCATCTTAAAAGGCATGAAAGCAAAAATGTGTGACAAGTATTTATTGAACGTTATTTTTCCGTGATAATGAATGGAATTGAAATATAAAATTAAATATATTTCTAAACGAAGATGAGTTGAATTATATTTCTACTTTAAGATACATTTATAGCCTTACCATCGCACAGTAGTTATGTCACTGAAAATGGTAGACGGCCGAAGAGTGAAGGTCCCGGGATCGGGTCCCATCGATCAGCTGTCGATCTAACAGTCTGGATTTTTGGTAGGTTTTTTCCAGATGTAACGTGAATACGCTTTAGAACCCCTTAGAAAGTTCTCCTACCTAGGTACCTTCCCATCCTTGGCAGATTGCCCTAGTATAGCGTTGCCATAATCAAGCAAACACAAGATACATTCATATTACTACAAAAGATTATATTACTACAAGATTGTGATGGAGGAGTGGAACAATATCAGCCTTGATGTTTTAAGAAAAGGACTTCATCTTTGAAATCAAGATGTAATATGATGGTTCAAAGAAAGGGCTATCAGATTGAACACATTAGAAAATAAAATTCTTATATTTATTTCTATATATATCTTTGCAAAATCGTTACAAAAATGTGTGAACACCCTCTGTAGGGTACTTGCGGGAAACCCTGAAAAAAAAAAAAAAATTGTTGTGTAATATTACTTAAATGAAATTAATTTACGTTTCACAAATCACCCATGCATGAAGATTTTCTTAACATTAAACTTTTAAACGCCTCTGCCACATTGCTCAAGAGTTCTTTAGGGGAATTGCGAAAAATATTTAACATGAATTTAAGAAAATGCTTTTAAAAAGAATTTAACAGGGTTTTTTTTTTATATATTTTAGTTTTACAATGTTATATACGGTTAATGGGTCAAATATTTCAGGCTCTACAAATTCTCAAAAGAACACATTAAATTACGATATATGTTTCCGAAAAAAAAAAAATCAAATTTTCTCTTTTCTCTGACCAAAAGTTTAAATTTTAGAATGTCTAAAACTTTAGAGGATTTTGTCGAACTACTTATTAGTTATTAGCATCAGACATTATTAAATTTATACATTTATGCATAACTTGCAACTATCTTTATAAAATAAGAAAATAAATGTCAATTTATGAAACTAAACTCTTCGAATAATTTGTTGGATTCAATTAAAATATTCAAGTGGTAATTTACTTTGATTTTCAGGTAGAAATTAAACCTTCATAATGTGTGAAAGATTATTTTTGTACGTGTTTTGATACTATCTCTGCAGTTTCTAGGACAACTATAAAATGGAAGCGCCATGTCACGTGCTCCGAATACCCAGCCTAAAATAAGATCCTGCGTCCACAACTAAAACGAATAAGTAAATTTTGAGGTAAATATATTTAAATAGTTAACGCAATTTTCTTCCTTCAAATTTCCCTTCTTTTCTTTTTTTCCTTCCTTCCTGAGACAGCGAGCGCACGCATTTTAAATTAAAATTAGCGTATTTTAAAATCGTGAAAAAAAAAAGAATAAAATATTAATTTTTTTTTTTTCAAAATAAGCGATAGTAAGTGCGATGCTTCTAGCATTTAAAAAATATTTTTCTAAAGACAAGTTTTAATTATTGCTGCTGATAAAGGAACTCTTATTATACCCTTGCTAGACATCTCCGATATCAATACACGAAATTCATTACAAAATACTGTACTTCAAAGCGTTGCATGTACCACACGGATTTCACAATGACACTGGCTGGAGTAATTTATGGGTTGCTATCTTCCCGCTTTTGCCATCCCCTCTTTAGAACGGGGGCCATCCTCGTGATATTTTCCGTGAGTCTAGATCTGCAGGGTCACGCACTGATCCTTCTTGAAAAGGGGGTGAAATTGTTGGCGATCTCTTGGCGTGCCGATGTGTGGGAAGTAACCACCAGTACGGGTCCGGGTATTAGGGACACTGCTATACACGACCACGCCGTAAAATGGACACTTCCCCTGAAAGAGGAGGAGCCAAGTCTCTTGGGGCGGTCTGATTGTATTTGAGGAAGTTATGCTCTCCGCTGCTGAGGTTTGCTATTCGTTGAATGAACCCATTCATCTAGTTTTACAGTAGATTCGTTCCAAGAGCCCTCGCGTAAGTGAAAATTTTGCGTAGTGGGATAGGGCACAGGAGTAACTAACTAGGGGGAAGGGCTGGGGGTGGGGAGGGGCAATTAACCACACAAAAAATTTTAAGAAAATTCAGCTATCACCTGTATTTAAAAATATTTTCTATTATAGGGGATGTTTCCTATGGCAGAAAATAGTCACACACCCCCCCCCCAATATGGCAATTTTTTCCAATGGATAGGGTTCCTATGCACCTTTTTGAAACACACGCACAGTTATCCAGATAGATTACCCGATGTAGTAAAAGAGCAGCTGGTAGTTAAATTGTGCGATGGCAACGGCTGCCCATTTTCCGATATTGGGAAATGGTTGCACTTCAAAGGGTTAAGCCCTGTCACTTCCACGCCCCACGTCCATTCAATCGATGGGCTTCAAATCGAAGAAATCAACGACTGGTACATAGCAGTGGAACAACGCTTCCCAGCCAGCCACGATACATCGAATTAACGTTGCCGTCGACGTAGTTTCGACGTAATCATCGACGTTAAAAATCCTTGGATATGTCCACCTGTTTGCCCGTCGAGCGCTGAACTTCTCGACGGCGTATCACCCGCGAGCGTTTTCCCAAACCCTCAAGACTTCACGCACTTGGCGAAAACAGGAGCGCGCCAACGATTTGGCGGAAGAGAGGAGTTACGCGAGCTTGTAGTCGCTATAAGGTTGCAGTGCTAGTAAGACCGCCTCAAGAATTTATGATGTAATAACAGGCGCGCTTTACTGATGTGTTTAAAAAATGTAATTAGTTTAATATATTGGTAGAATATGAAAAGTATATAATATGATTGTATATATAAAACATTTATTTATAGATAAAATTTAACTTATCGGCTCCGCAATTTTATCCTAGGCACTTTAAAATTGTTTATCGCATGTTATTTTTGGCGCCATCTACTTTCTTTTGAGCGTAATTATCAGAATATGTTTATTGATCTATTGCATTTAATAAACATGTCTCCGATATATTTAAAGAATGTAATTTGTTAAATAATAAATGGTAGAGTAAGAAATGTATATAATTATACATTCTGTATTGTGTACATTTGTGTTTTTATCTGTAAAGCCATTCATTTACAGATAAAAACACAACTTAAATGCTTAAAACTTTTCTATAAGCACTTCAAAAAAATGCCTAATATTTTTAATTTGGTGCTACCGACGTTTTTTTTTTAATTTTTTTTTTTAACGGATTTGTCTTAGTAATAGTAGATTTCTTAATTTTCTGTTGTAAGTTTAATTTCTAGCTTCATATTGAAACATATAGTTATTTTTTTCCTTATTATTCAAAACTGAGAACATGCAAAATAAGTCAATATTTCGTTATCAAGCGTAATGAATTCACCAAGAAATTTTTTTAACTAATCTTCAATAATAAACTATCATTTTTATATATTGAGAAATTTTACTGTGATGATTCCACTTTTTATCTATTTGATTGCCGCACAGCCAGCTGTCGTCAAAATAGGGGTCTCTAGATCTGTGGCACGCGATGAACGTTTCGATCGTCCGCCCGCTTGCTGGTAGTTAAGTCGAGCGATGGCAACGGCTGCCCTTTTTTCAGCATTGGGAAAGGGTTGCGCCTCAAAGTGTTAACCCCAAAAATGCTCGAATGTGCAGCGAACACTTCGAAGAAAGCCATTATATTGATGACTTACAAAACAGACTTTTAGGTCTGCCTATAAGAAAAATATTAAAAGATTCCTACAGTTAATTTACCTTCTTTTAAATTGGAAGAAAAAACAAATCCTAGATCGGAAAGGCAAAAAAAAGAGGAAAGTTTTGGAAGATGCTTTCAGTAGACTAAGTATAATTTAAGTCCTAAGAAAATACGATCAGAAGATACAATAAATGATGATGATGAAGTAAACTTGAATGAAAGTTCAACGAAAGACAGTTGTAAAAACTGTGATGCACTGGAAGAAGAAATCAGCAGTTTAAAAATTGAGTTAGAGTGTGCAAGAAGGAAATTAGCAATGTTAAAAAATAAAAATCGTCGTTCATTTAAAATCATGGCACAGAAATTAAAAAGAACCCTTCTGTATAAAAAAAAAATTAAAAATCTGAAATTGAAAAATTAAAAAGGAAAGTATGCATCCTGGATAAAGAGAACAGAAAATTAAAGAATCTAAACGAAAAATCTTTTTACTTTATTAAAATATTATAGAAAGTACTTATATAATTGTTTTGCACCTTAAAAAATTAGTTAATAAAGTAAAACAATAAAATTAACTATTTACATTAAATCTTTTTAAAAATATCAGCTTTAAGCATTATTAGAATCGACTTTACAGACGAAAAGAAAAAATTAGTTTTTGTGTTTTTATCGGCGATCTTCAATTGGTCTTTCATTTCAAAAAAAAAATTATCATCTTCAACACTTTTAATAAGACGGTGAAAAGTTTCTAGTCCTATTACAGCATCCGGAAAACTAAGAATTTCTGCAATCTCTTATTCAGTTTAGCTCATTTCTTAATTTTCTGTAACCTCATGAATTTCATGCACTGTTAGCATTTCACTGGCCAATGCCATACTTTTTCAGTCCTAAAAATTGATTTTTCAAATAGTAATAAGAAAGGGAAAAAAATTAAAAACAAAACAAAACAAAAAACGAAAGTCACATGTAAACACGCTCTGAATGTAAACTTAGAAGTGGAAAAAGACTTTTTAAGCAGGAAAGTGTTTGGAACGAAACTTTTTAAACGGGTTATTTTCACATTGTAAGAATAGGAAAAAATAGGGAACCGCAAATAAAAACTTTTTAGGCGGGAATTTTTTAAATGGGTTTTACTGTATATTTTTTAACATTTAAAATTTAAACACACACACACACACATATATAAAGAAAGTTGGTGCATAATGTTTTATTTTGAATGATTCCTTTCTTTCTTTTTTAGAAAACAAGCCTATATTCATTACTTTATCTCAAAACAGAAAATCTGGTTTCTACTTGAATATATTTTTGAGAGCCTATGTATATTATTTATTACTAATAGAAAGGGATTCACAGAAGCAATTGTTTTATTTTTTCCTAAAAATATATCACACTAAATCTAAAATGTCATAGATAACATTTTAAGTGAGAAAAATCTAATAAAAGTCATTGAGAAAACATTATCTCCACGACATCTCCACGACGTGGGTAATCTCACATCTCGCAGGCGATTGACCCAGCCCTTGTGATTCTATAGACCTGATGAGAGGGTGGCTTTCGCAATGCACGTCTCTCTTCCGCCAAACCGTTGGCTCCCTCCTGTTTTCGCCAAGTGCGTGAAGTCTTGAGGGTTTGGGAAAACGCCACCCGCGAGGGGCGACCGTGAGAGATAACAATCTCGCTTAACTACGGCGCAAGAATGGAAAAGGGTGACCGCCAGGAAGAGAAAATCCCCGACATTGGTCGAACACTCGTCGCTATAACGGAGAAGGGAGACAGATTCTCAGAATCCGTTTATAAAATTCAGCTCATAGTGGTTGATTTTACGTTATACATTGTCGAATTGCTTCAACAGGACAGAGAAAACCGGCTTATATTCGTCTAATAGAAGTCGTTCCTTAAAGACTTCACAGAATTTGTCGAATTCTGACCATTTATAAACGTAGTAATTATGCCGCAATTCCAGACCTTTAGAGAATGGGCACATTCCATTTACATACGTCGTGAAGGAATGGAAATTCAATCTGCTCTGATCTTGTGCACTTTTGCCGTTTAAAAGGAAACACTTTATTTTTCTATAAAATACATTTTACTATTAGTTTGTTAGCTAATGAAAAATAATTTTTAATCCAATATGCAGAAATAACAAGTTTTAAATTAACTTCTGATCGTTTTGATAAAGTTACAAAATATACATTCATAAAAATTTGAACACAGAGAAAATATATGAAAGAAAAAATATAATCTTGATTTTTTGAATTTAACTAATCAGTAACTCGCATTAATAGCTTAAGTCTAATTTACATTTTAAAGGATTTACTTTTTCCCCGGTACATTTTACGAATTGTTTTAACTGTATTAGGTATATTCAATAAAAAAAGGGGGGGGCGTTGTTAAATTCAAAGTTATGAACAATCTAAGTAATTTCATATATTGTTGAAAAATGGTGAAAAAGTAACTTAAAAAATTAAATAAATATTAGTAAATTTAGTTAACTAATACAGTTTAAAATGCAATTTTACTAATAGTAAATATAATTTACTTATTTTATATAAAAAAGTTACTTTTTCACCAGTATATGAAAATATATAGATTCTTTATAACAGTAGATTAAATAATTTTTTATTAAAAATACCCAATACAGTCAAAATGATTAATAAAATGTACCAGGGGAAAATGGAAACCCTTTAATATGTAAAAGCGACATCTGCTGTTTATGCGACTTACTTATGAGTTCAATTCAAAATCAAGATTATATTTTTAACTTTAATATATTTTTTGTATATGTTCAAACTTTTATCAATATATATTTTATAACTTTATCTAAACGATTAGAAGTTAATTTAAAACTTGTTATTACTGAACATTTAATTCAAAATTGCTTTTCATTAGCTAAAACCAGTAGTAAAATGTTTTATATTTAAAAATATAAAGTGTTTCCTTTTTTTTAAACGGCATGTGCGCAAGATAAGAACTGCTTGAATTTCCATGCTTTCACGATGTATGTAAATAGTATGTGACTCACACATTCTCTAATTATCTAGAATTGAGGTACAATTAGAACGTTTATAAATTGTCAGGATTCGACGAAATCGTCAAGGAACGACCTATTAGACGAATAAGCCTGCTTTTTTTTATTACTTTTTCCATGTAATAAAATGAGAACAAGTTTTCTATCTATAAATTTTAGTCCCCCCCCCCCGTCCCACGAGAAAAATCTTGTCTACTTCATTACACAAACAGTTTTTTATTTATCTCTCTTAATTCTTTGATTTGTTAAATTTTACTACTCCAAACAGGTTTATATTACATACTAGATGCATACATATTAGTATACAATTTAAAAAGAAAAAAAAATTACCTTTGCACAAAAAAGCTTAACCTATTTCATTCTAAGCCATAATGCAATAATGGTTGACTTTTGTTATAGTAAGCTCACATTAAGTAAAATCGTGCTTATTATGAGAAAAAAATATTTTATATGTTTAAGGTAAGCAGTTGATTTTATGGTAATTGTACCTGTATATTTCACTCTATAATAAGGAATAACAAGACTTATAATTAGCGATTAAAAAGAAAATGATTAAAAGAAACAAAGCACATAAGTATTAGTTAAGTAATTATGTAACTCACCTCTAAAATTTTGACAGCCGAAATTAAAATTAGTAGTTACCCCGACAAACTTTAACAACACCGGCCAACACAATTTAAAGAGAGCCAGACAAACTTATTAATACATGTCAAGCTAACGATAAATCGTGTTAGCATTGAACTTGAAAATATTCCAAGAGATTCTTGAAAAATATCCAGTTTTATAGTTAAAACTATCGAAAATGTACTTTTCTGTGCAGCGCAGCAGCTCAGCCAGTGACCACGCGATGAAAATGAAGCTAGATCTGCCCTTGCATAAAAAAACTGCGAAGCGAACCACGAGGGAATACACACACAAAAAGAAGAAAAAAAATGCATCTGTGACGTGATTTCAGCGTTCTCCAAAATTCTGAGAAATCGCGTGGGGTGGACAGGTCAAAGGTCGTGTGAAAGGACACGGTAACGTTTGTCTCCCCTGCACTGTTTATTCGACGTTAAACTGACTATTAACTAAGCTGAAAAAATTTCTCGGTGCTCCATCTGTTTCTTCTTGGCTGGCTGGGGGTCTCTCCAGATCGCCGAAGCTATGAGCGGAAATCGGCGATATATTGACGGATTATAGACCTCGTGGGGGTGACAAACATTAACAGTCGAAGATAGCCGCCTCCCTGACCAGCATACAACGGCTCTTTAAAACGTCGACAACACAATGTATGTTTGATCTCTTTTAAACGCTATTTTTTGCTGTAATTTTTCCTCGACCTATTTTCGACATTTCGACATCGGGAATACGTAATATATACGTGTGTGCGCTTGCTGGGTTTTCTGCTCATAATACACCCATGCAAAACCGGACTACGCTGCTAATACACAAATAGGAGACAAGGATACAGATTTAACACAAATAGGACATTTGTTATACAATTTCTTTTCTTTTCTTTTCTTTTTTTTTTTTTTTTTTTTTTTTTACATTTGGAATATTTTGCACCACCTCAGCTTTTAGAAATTTCTCTTCTCAGGTTGAGTGATCTTTTAGATTGAATGGGACTTTTCTACGTATTGTGAAATTAAACAAAACGAGTGGTGCTGATTTTTTTCCACATTTACCTTAATTAAAAAAAAAAAATCTTGTAAAAAACTGAAAAAAGAAACTGAAAATAAAAAACCGCACTGTGATTGTTTTTACAGAATTAAAAGGAAACTATCCATGTCAGATTTTAAATAATGGATTGAATTTTTTTTGTGTTCGTTTTCAGCTAATTTCGTACAATTATTAATTATATGGAATAAATTAAATAAAAAAATAAAAAAATCTTACTAATGTTGTTGCGAATTAAAATTCATGACAGATGGAAAACATTAAATTATTGAGTAGTTCATTTACAAAATAATTTAAAAAATATTTTTCGTCTTTTTTTTTTTCTTTTTACAGAAATGAACTAATGAGTTACGCTTTTGTGCATAAAAATAACCTGCTTTTTATTCCTATTTTAAAGCTTTCTCAACAAATTTTTATAGAGTAAACATGCAAATACATTTTTAAAAATCAGTCATATGCCATGAAACTTGTGCATAATGATAATATAGGAGCTCTAAAAAATATTTGAATCTCTGTGTGTGTGTGTTTGTTTGTTACGGCAAAGCTACGCGAGAGTGATCTGCCAATGAGATGTGGGGATGCTTGGGAGGAGGACTTTTTGGGGGGTTCTAACGTGTATTCAAGGGTTGAGACTTGACGTATTATTTGAGCACTGATCACTGAAAGTAATCTTTGGCTATCAAAGTAAAGACTAATTTGAAGTATCAAACACGTCGAGCATTTATTCTTCCGAAGTCCTACGTGACCAGGGCCATCTGAACTGCACTAACCGAGCCTGCTCCTTGAAGAGAAGTCGTAGTCTCGAAACGGGTCTGGGGTGTTTCGCTGGAGGTAAGGGTTATTGAGCAAATGTCTTTAACGAATGGATAATTGGGACTATTTAATTACGAAAAAAGTCATAGTTGGTTATAGTGAACCTCTAAGGACTGGCAAATTTCGTTCACTGTATCCAAAGTTCACTGAAACCGATGTTTTCCCATGTTGAACAATAAAACTTGATACAAAACTAGAAAATAATATTATAACACAAATACTGAATGTTTATTAAGTAAATCAAATATAATTGATCGCATTTATTGTTATAAAAATATTTGTTAATTAAAGCAAACAGAACTAAATCCACTTATGGATATAATATATGTTCCATTCAGTTGGCAAAAGGTGGTTATCGCTTTTCATTTGTGATATTGCATTGGGAATGGACAACAAATTGATGAAAAAATTTATGAAATTATAAAGTCAACTTTGTTGCTGTATTGGTAATATATATATATATTTCATACGCCTCCCAAAACCGGCAGGGAATTGTGACACACCCTGTATGTAGCTTTGAAAAAGCAAACCTACCAAACGTGTAACTGTTTGTGAATACCGGGCTATGATTCTCTGAACCAGGAAAAAGGAAACGCGCCAAGGCAGTGCTTTCCGTTTTCTCACCTAGACTTACACTAATCTATCGGTTTCTACCACAACTTATCTACACTGAAATTTCAGTATGAATCCAGTCTAACAACAAACAGCTGAAAGAGAATTTAGATTTTATAACAAGCGACTAACAGATACCAGTCTAGAGATGAGACGGGCTCAGCCCGAGCCCGAAAGCCCGAGCCCGAGCCCGGGCCCGACTCGGGCTCTGTAATTAACGATTGCGTTCGGGCTCGGGCTCGTGAAAAATTTCTCCTTTGTTGAACATACTCCTTGAAACAGATTTTAAAAAGTGATTCAGGGGATAAATAGACGTACTTATTTCAAAAAATAGCGGCACGGGGAACTAGAAGGTGTGTGAAGCTCCAAAAATTATTGTATCCTATTAATGAAGTAGTTAATTTTATTTGTCTTTAGCTGAAATTTCGGGCTCGGGCTCCAACTTTAATAATATTGCTCGGATTAAAAGTCTTCGGGCTCGGGCTTCAAAAAATGAGCCCGAACTCATCTCTATTAGAGATGAGTTCGGGCTCATTTTTTGAAGCCCGAGCCCGCCCGAGCCCGAGGACTTTTAATCCGAGCCCGCCCGAGCCCGAGTAATATTATTAAAGTTGGAGCCCGAGCCCGAAATTTCAGCTAAAGACAAATAAAATGAACTACTTCATTAATAGGATACAATAAATTTTGGAGCTTCACACACCTTCTAGTCCCCGTGCCGCTATTTTTTAAAATAAGTACGTCTATTTATCCCATGAATCACTTTTTAAAATCTGTTTCAAGAAGTATGTTCAACAAAGGAGAAATTTTTCACGAGCCCGAGCCCGAACGCAATCGTGAATTACAGAGCCCGAGCCCGAGTCGGGCCCGGGCTCGGGCTCGGGCTGAGCCCGTCTCATCTCTAATCTCTATACCAGTCGTTACTCATGATATAATGTTTTTTCGGTCCTAACCGCACGTGTCTAAAGTGTCACTAACATCCTATAAGGAAAACGATTGGATTGAACGCTCAGAGTCGATGTAATCTGGAATAGTACAACAATATCATCATGCATGAGCATGACGGTAGAGCTAGATAAAATGTAAATTAGTGTATGTAATGCAATTGGCTGGCTTTGCATTAAATACACGAAAGAAAATGCTACGTTAAATTTCTGGTGTGTTCACTTTAAAATAATATGTACATGGTTTTCTTGAAAAAGATTTTTTTCTTACATGCGAATGCTATGAGCTATTTACATTTTTATATCCTTTAAAGCATCTCTATTAGTTGTACAACAGCAAAAAATTGCAGATCCAGAAGTACAAAGCGAGGTGTCACCAGAGAAGAATAGTGGAATATGTTGCCTCCCACAAAGTTTCCTTTTTCTTTTAATTATAAATGTTTCTACTTTTAATTTTATGCATACATTTTCATAGCTTTCATTCTGCGAAATTTTCTTTTGCACTAAATGCTTTTTTAATAATTACCGAGATTTTTCTGAATACTTATCATGGATTTTCAATTTGTTTTACAACGACGTGGGTGTAACCAAGAAGGGTAAATTTTAGTATGTTAACTCCCACACAATGTTTCTCTTTAAATTATAAAATATAATTACTTTTGATAATGCATGAATTTTCCTAGCTTTTTTTTCCGAAACATTCTTTATTTTGCAAGAAATGGTTATTTAATAATTACCGAAGTATACTTTGTTTTACAACTACGTGGGTGTAACCAAAGAAGGGTAAATTTTAGTATGTGAACTCCCACACAATGTTTCTCTTTAAATTATAAAATATATCTTCTTTTGATAATGTATGAATTTTCCTAGTTTTTTTTTACCGAAATATTCTTTATTTTGCAATAAATGCTTATTTAATACTTACCGAAAATTTTCTGAATACTTATCAGCGATTTTCAGTTTATTTTAGAAAGACATGGGTGTGGTCAGAGGAGGGGATATTTGAATGTATCACCTCTCACAACGGTTTTCGTTTACTTTAATAACCTTATAAAGAAAAGTGAAAATCTGTGTGTTTGTTTATTTGTCTGGATGAATCGCATAATACAAATCCGCGCCGTTTGACCATTCGGCTTGAAATTTTGCACAAGAACGTAAAAAGATACAGGGCAAATTGTGGACTACTTTAAAGATCTTTAAAAATTCTCTTTCTATTTACAGGCTACGCCGATAATAATGTTTTCTACACCAAAATTTATAGCTTCTGCGTTTTACTTTGCTGCAAGACATTTTGTTTTAAAGGGGCGCTGTTAAAATTCTCCGCCTAAAGCACCATATTGCCGGGATCGGCGCCGGTGCTGGGTGACCAACAATTTTTGAAAGCGTTAACCATTTGAAAGGAGATTCACACCCATGTTGTATTAATGCAACATCATATTATCAGTATTTCAATAATTATTTCCCACCGTCATGATTATAACCTTCATACCCATGTCTAGATTTGCATTAATGTAACACCCTGTACTTTATGAAACACTCAAAAATATGTTTCAAAACCAGTAAGAGTATTTAAATTACTCTGATAAAACGCACTTTAATGGCTTAAGTTAAAATATCTGTCTTTTAAAAAAAAGGATAATAGGATTAACTCACAATCTTTTTCATTCTGTTTTACAACCGCATGCGCGCAGTTAGAGGAGGGGATATTGGAATATGTCACCGCCCACAACACCTTTTTCTGTTATGTTTAATATTCAACTGGCAAAATAAGAGAAGAATAAATAATAGCAAAAGTGTTAAGCTATGTGAAAAATAGAAAAATAGATCTACTTTTTAATCTAAGAATTTTCATACTTATTTTTTTGCGAAATATTTTCCTTAACTTTTTTTTTTTTTTTTTTTGTCAATATTAACGAAATGCGCCGTTAATTCTTATCAATAGTGTTTATGCAATTGTATTCAATGAGGAAATTTTGTGAGATTTCTTTTTTTCAGTTTGCTCTATTTATCAGTTTATTTATTCTCAATTCAACAGTTCATACAACAGTTCAATATTTACAGAAATTTTACCTCAGGATCAGGCATATGAGTAGTTTCGTTTTACTTACATCGTTTTTCATTTTATTTTACAATCGTCTGGGGCTAGTTAGAAAAGGGGTTATTAAATTTATTTTGTTTCCATACTAGTTCTGAATTGCAGAAATATTAGCGAAATCGGAAGACGGAATACACACACTGAAAATGTATAATTGAATTGAATTGATTTTATGAGCTCTCAGTTTGAGAATTGTACTCCGGGTATTCGACTCAATCAGAGCTGTATGGTTTGTGTCGTTCTAAATGCATGTAGCAGCTGTAACAGCTCTTTAAATGTCTTTCAACTCTTTTCCTACATAAATATATAGGAGTACTGTATGCATATTTAATTAACAATTAAAACAATTTAGAACTGACCAGTGATTTTTTTTCGAACGCATCAGCTACGTAAAAGCACTTATTTTCGTGAGTCTTTAGGCTATAATCGCGAAAATTAAATACTTGCGAAACCCTTTTTTCTTTTCGTTTCAAATAATAATAAAATTTCAGAAAATTTCATTTACCAAGATTTAATGATTTATTGCACAGTTAGACTCTTTCTGGACAATTCTCTTTCTTACAACTACTTCTTTGATACTCTAAATCTATGCTATAAAACAATGATACAACTAATAGAATGCAGGCCATTCACTTATAATATTTTTACCAGCTTCTTTGAAGGCATTCAAAATAGGGAAGGTGGTGGTGGTGGGGGGTCGTACTTTACGAACAAAAGGAAGTTTCTTAAAATGCCTAGTGCAAAAAGGGTAGTAGCCGATTAATGCAAGTTTGTCGGGGGGGGGGGGGCGGTTAGTTTGTCGGTGGAGGCGATTAGTTAGAAGATTGACATATATATCCATTTTACCGAAGTAAAATGGGCTCTTTTGCATGAATTTCTTTTTTCTCGGGGGGGGGGCGGTCTCCCCATCCCCCCATTTCCGGTTCTGTCTATATTAAATTCGCCAAATCATCGATCACGAAGAAAAAGAAGACTGAAATAACATTCAATAAACTTATCATTTTTATTATTATTATTATTATTTTTTTTTAAACAAAGACATGATGTAGTTAGAGGATTGAATATTGCTATATATAACCGCCCACAATGATTTCCCCTTTTTCCGTTTTTTCATTTCCTCTTTTTTCATTTTATATTGAATATTCAACTGCAGAAATAATGTTTTACTTGTAATGTTCAAGCAATTCCATAGTGTTATTATTATTATTATTATTATTATTTATGTATATATATATATATGTATATATATATATATATATATATATATATATATATATATATATATATATATATATATATATATATATATATATATATATATATATATATATATTTTTTTTTTTTTTTTCTGACTGACTGAAGTTCCCAGGTTAGAATTTTTACCTCCAATATGTACTTGATCGTTTGTATTTATTAAGCATACAGTAGAAAACTCCCCGCCCGGGGCCGGATAACAACTGATCACACCGGGCCGGGTATTATATATGTTGACAGCAAACCACTTCTCATATATTCTTCATTATATCCGTGATTCAAACCAACCTAAACTTTTAAACGAATAAAAAACTTGACGAACAACTGAGTTAACAGCCAAACGAGCCATAGATATCAATAAACTCTGTATCAAGTGTACCGTACATGAAACAAGTTTAAAATACTCACTGAAACAATATTGTTTGGACGTAGGCATATGCCGATCTCATTAAAAAGAAAATTGACTGATCTATTCTAAATAAATTTTGGATGGCAATATTTCGCCTTTCCCCCCGAACCTAAAAAATAAATAATAAATAAATAAATACATCTACTTATCTTCAATAAATTGAAAACAACGAACTTTGGCAGGGAACTATTCTCAAGCGACTTCAATGTTAGCGCCAGCTGTAATATGACTATCATATCTATAGGTCTATAGGTCTGGCGAAATTTATTCCTTTTGTGAGAGGGGAAAAAAAAAAAGAAAAAAAAAAGAAAAAAAAAAAAAGAAAGAAAGAAAGTTGAATATTGCGGAGCATAAATCCAAGAAAATTCTTGAAAGCTGTGGGTGTCGCACAACTGAAAAGAAGAAAATCAAATATTAGAGCATTCGTATCGGGCAATCTTATAGAAGAATTTTCCAATGAAACGCCGTATTTCAACTGTATGAAAATGTTTCAGAACTGCTTCGATGATTTCTGTAATTGATATATAGATTTGTGCAGTTTTCAAGATAAGAGATAAATAGCACATCTTTCAATGTTATGCAAACATCCCGATCTTCGTTTTTACTAAGGATCTTCAGTAATACGTTTTGAAATATTTGATAATGTCAGTATCCATTGATGGAAAGGAAGACGTATGTGTGTGTGGGTGGGTGGGGTAAAGGGGCGGGGGGGGGAGGTAATTACACATATATACATGAAGTTAACGAAAAAAACCAGTTTTAAGGGTGATAATGCAAAAACAGATTTATACTGAAAACAACTAATTGAGCGAGTTGTTACTAAAATTATGAATTTATGTATTGCGCGTAGTACGAGATTTGGCGACTTATTTGACTGTGGAATTTTTCCTTCGTTTTCCCATGGATATTATAATTAACCAGCTTCTTACCCGTTCTTCGCGGGTGGAGGACTTTTTAAGAGGTTCTAACGCATATTCACGTGCCATCTGGAGAAAACCGCCAAAAATTGCACACCATTAGATCGTCAGTCGATCGCACGTCGGAAAGCGGGACCTAAAGACTTCGGCCATCTATCATTTTCAGTGTCTTATCCACTTGGCCATGGTGGTGCTCCAAACATGGGCGCCGGCAGCATAGGGCAAAAGGGGGGGGATATGTCCCCTTGGATTTTTGTATGCAGTGTTTATCCTTGCTTTTTTGCTCTTTCCAACATGGTAACCACACGTTGAAGTAGTCTTTGTCTCCCCCCCCCCTGGGAAATATTCTGCCGGCGCTCATGGCTCCAAATATTGTTCGTGTCGGAGATAAAGTTTTGACACGTTAGAAAATTACGGATTTTTCAAGCGAAATTTATGTAACTTATGGAGATCCGTTATTACACTCAGAAATCAGATAGCCAAGTGCTGGACAGTGCTTGCTGCAATTTTATTTTATTTTGGCTTCAGGTAATGAAATACCTTTAAGTAATTTTTTGTAGAAATTTCAATTAAGAAAATTCTTAATTTTTTTTAGAAATTTCATTTCTAAAAAAGAAAAATGAAATAAAGTCTGATGCTTCCGAACTGTACGTGAAAAATAAAATACAAGCTACAATTCCTGGCTGGTGTTGCATTTTCATGAGATATGACACTACACTTCAACGAACTGAATTTAAAGTTACAAGGCAAACACACTGTAGCCAGTTTGTATGGATACAAGGGCGGATCCAGAAACTTCTTTCGTTGGGGGCGGGGCGCAAATCGTGAATACTCATTTTATCTAGTGTAAAGCCCCCTTAATACTGATGAAAGCCCCATGTTTCTAGTTTAAATTTATTTTTCTAGTAGGAGGCGCGCCCCCTGCGCCTTTCCCCTGGATCCGCCTTTGTGTGGATGATATGTGAATTGATTTAAAATTAAAATTGTTCAAAATGATATTGATGGAATCGTGAAAGATAAATTAATGAAGCACTAATAGAATTAAATATAACAATATAATTGTACTATTATTTTTTCTCCAAAAATTTAGAAAGGTATTTGTTCTTATATGCCAAGTATTGTTTTTGCTGTGCTCCAATCTATTTAGTAATTTGTAATGGCCAGCGATCGTACGTGGTTTGGACAGTCGTGGTCTATATATAGATATTTCAAAAGTATTTTTCTCCCAAGCTTTTTGACATTTTTCAAACATTTTATGGGTTGTCCCCAATTTGAAAGCCCCTACTTTAACCACGCCTTCAATATGTATTGATAGCTCAGGTAAGAGGATAAAAATGGCGAGTTTTCATTTTCATATATTTCTAAAGTATTTTCCCCAGGCTTTTTAAGCCTTCATCTGCATTTCAATACTTAGTGGGTTGTTTCTATTTCGATAGCCTCTCCTTTAGCTACGCCTTCAATATGTGTTGACTGCTTGGGCAATTGAATAAAAAAGGCGGATTTGTATTAATTAAAATTCCTTTTAAATAAGGTCTAAAAAATACTTCACAATGATACTTTCTTTACATAACGATACAGCTCTTTTCTTTTAATACGAACTGACTAATTTAAATAAAAATATACACTGTGAAAACACATCAAGATTCATCTCCAGTATGTAGAATGGTTCTGGAATGGATTCATTCCAGTATGCTATTAAAACTACAGCTAAAAATAACTGAGAGAGAGTTGATTAAGATCTGTGAAAAAGAAATAAAAGTAGAAGTACTAAAACGTGGTTTTAGTACATTTTGAGTTCAAAAATTCACATGCACAAACGTAATATATACTTTACAATGCATAAAGCGCATGTGAATTTGCAAGCGTTTCCGAACACACTCGTATTTTGCAAAACCCACGCTTCTTTCCAACCAATGCTGGATTAGATGTATTGTATCTATCTACCAATCGATTATTACCCCACCTTTCGATGGGATTCCAAAAATTAACTAAGGCTCATTAAGTTGTTCCCCTCCACGGTAATCTTTAGTAAAAGGCGAAAGATTAGCTCGGTTGATGAAGGGAAACCTGAGCATGCGTAAAAATCTTTGCAAATATTAGCGAATATATATTACTTTTTGCAAAAATTGGTGAAAATGTTAGTAATGTACTTCTGCTTCGAACGACCCTAAAGTTACATTAGCAATAGGCAAATCAAAGTTAACCTTTTTATAAATATTATAATGGAATATTATTTTACATTTAACACATAACGCTTTGCAACTGAGTTACTTAATCTTAAGAATGCCATTGCGTTTATAAAGAAATAGAGCCTCTTTTGCTAATCCAAACGCTTCAGCTAATAATAAAAACAACTATTTTTTAAATGTCACCATATATTAAAGTGTGATATACGTAATTCAGTAACTTTTAAAAATGTGTAAATTGCAATGACTTTTTAAAACTTCAGCGTCGGTTTACTGCTTTTACTGTCTAACACTTTTACTGGCAAACACATATAGAAATATCGTAAAGCTAACGAAATTAAAAATGTCAGTTACAGAAATCTTCTCCCAATTTTTATCGCAAAAGTTTAATATTGAAAGTGAATGTTCGCGAAGTCTTAAAAACATATATTAGGTGTTAAAGATGTATTCCAGAAATATAAATATTTGTACTCTGAAGATGTAGATGGGATTGACTAGTTTTGGTAGGCTAGAAATGAAATAAATAATTTTAGTTGAATGTATATGTCAGGACTGAAATCAAATATTTAATGAGCGAGTTCCGCCTATGTAGCTCACAGCAGATAACTTTTTTTTCTTTTATACGCACTGTTAGCAAACTCTATGACTCAAAATTTAACAATGAAAACAGAAATCTG
>JAWZYV010000966.1:0-18857 GCA_038373885.1 Cheiracanthium punctorium | reverse complement strand
ACAGAGCTCGGCAAAACAGCTGAAACATTGTCACCCGGCATGGTTTCAATGCACGTGTATAACGTTAGGCCTCGCTAACTCGTAAAGAAATTTAAAACTTTAACGATAGTTATATTTATAAATTTTGCTTATAAATACTGCGTGATCTGGTTCCATAACCTGAATAAATTAATCATAAGGCCTTTTATGTACCAATCATTGAAAATGTATTTATTACTTACATATACTCTGTAAAATCACACCCAACATGGCATACATGAGATTAGATTACAACAACATAATGAGAGGAGTTTAGTTGTAACTCTTGAGTGATGCTACTCACAGAAAAGATAAATGTTAATAGTGAAATCACTTCACTAACAAAAATCCTAAATGTGCAATCAGCACTTATGCTGTAAAGATTTTCAGTTGTAGGTAATATAATTAGGTTCAATTTTTTTCTTTATTTGTATATTTTCATTCTTGTATGTATAAGTTAGTTTATATTTAATTATATTTTACAATGATAATTCACATTGAAACGAAATGGGTTAATTTTTCTCTGTGACTAATTAAACTATGATGATAGTTATATAATTTGTCACACATAAAAACTTTTTTTTTAACAAAACTCCAAATTTTTGAAAGGGGAGCAATCTAAATTTGTCTTCCTTGATTTAAAAATTACATTTTATAACTGTATTTCTAAAATAATTCATGTGTTGTTAAAAAAAAAAAGAAATAGGCAGGTATAATTAAAAATCCTTTTAAAAGCATTGCATATTCTGCCTAATTAAAAAAAAGGGAATTTTTTTAAAAATTAGATGCTTAATATCATGATTTACATCTCACTGGAAATCGCAAACATCCTTAAAATATAGCTACAATATTTTTTTAAGTAACATTAAACATAATTCATGTTAATGATAGTTTCTTCCTTTCTTTTTATCATCTCTGTTAATAATTTAAGTAATATTTTCACAATTTTTCTGAAAAAAATCTTTTTTTTTTTTTACTTTATAGGTGAAAGTTATTTACATCAAAGAAAGGGCGACTTTTATATAGCTTTCGCTCACTATTGAATAAAAACAAGGAGATTCAAGACACATCAAAAGGAAGTTTTTTTTCAACCAAATTAGCCGGAAAAAATTTTGTATTTTACAAGTGATAAAGGATTTGGGTGAAGAACTGGAAATAAAATCTGACAAGCATTGGTTTCAGTGATACAAATTTATACTTGGGGAAAATGATGTTTATATCATTGATAATGATAGCATAAAAACTGCCAGCAGCAATCCCTATGGACAATCCGAAAGAATGATTAATCAATTTTTTTTTTCAGTTGGATTTCATTACTTATTAATATAAGCACTGTTCATTACATATTATAAGTCAAAAAACTTATTTTAAAACCTATCGATCATTATCTTTATGTATTAGCATAGTTCTTTGTATTCTATACTGTGTAAAGTACAGTTTTCAATTCATTTAATTTTTTACTTTGACTCAAAGTACAGCACAATGTTGTATCTTGAATGACATTGCAATCCTGCATTTTATTATTTTTACTCGTTTTAGATTCATCAATATCACCGATTGTGTCAGTGATTTTGTATGCAATCTTTTCCTATCCTTTTAGTGAATAATTGTACTTGCATTCACTCCATGCAATTGTATTAACTTTTATATCAATGATTAAAATTACTACATATCTTTAATAAATAAAATATGTCATGCTAATGTGCGATATCGCTGACTGCATCCAGAGACTTAATACACAATCTTTCTCCATTCTTTTTCTGAATAATATTTTTGTTCATTGCATTAACTTTTGTATCAACAGTAAAATTACAATGTATTTTTGATTTTTTTTTTTTTTAATGCTTATTTCGCCAAAATATTTTTTAATCTTTTGGAGAAGTTTTTATCTTTAAATCTGCGTTGCAGACTGATACAGAAAATTCTGCGACTGGGAGTACAGGTAATGATTTTAAATAAATTTTAAAAATGTTTAACTAAATTTTGAATAAAGGATCAACCCTCCCCTTCCCCCCCCCAAAAAAAAGGTTCAATCACTTTTATGATACATTTAATTGTAATATATTAATTTTCTTTTTTTGAAGTAATTTTACTGTTTGAACCCATCTGCAGGATGTCCATCAGCAACTAAAAAGGAGACTAGTTACTGAAGCACATAAAACATATAATGGTCTGAATTTTCAATTATTGGCCTAACACAGAGGAGCCTGAGACAATTCTATGCATATATAATTTTATGTCAGTTTGGAATACTTTCTGTTATTAAAAGTGTTTTCTGTTCAGTGTCTGATAGAAAAATTTTTAGCAATGCATATGTAGTAGAACTGAACCCAAAGGCGAGTTTCAAACATTTTTTATGGGAACACTTACAGAAAAATGCTTTTGTTTTAATTAGTACTTTGGAATGGGGTGTTTTAGATTCGTTTCATATAATATATCAATTTTGAAACATTAATAAAATATCACTTCATTCTATTACTTTTTAATTATAATTTTTTTCTGTAAATATATATAAGACCACTATTCCAAAAATAATTTTTATTTTGAATTTTAAAAAGTCATTCAGTGAAGGATTGATTTAATAATGTAGATAGAAAATTTATAATATTAACTTGGATGTAATCAATTTATGTTGTATGAGAATTCGACGAACGCACACAAGTGGAAAAAAAAAGGATTATTAGGTATTTTTTTTTTTTTTTTTTAATACTAGGATGTTCCAAAAATTTATTTTGGAACTAAAAGTAAGAAAATTGGTACTTAATATTTACTGTGCCGCAAAACTTTATAGATGGCAAGCTTAAATATGATTAGTTATGAAAAACTTAAATGGCTGTCTTAAAATGGAGTCATTGAAACTAGAAACTCAAACTGGGCAATAGTTTTACATATTTTTTTTTTTTTTATTCATGGATATGATGATATGTTAAATCATATCCATGAATTAAAAAAAAAAATGCATTGATGAAAATGGTCTGTGGTATAATGTGTAAGTACCAGAAAATATAACCTTATTTGGGCATCTTTTTATGATTGGGAAACAACTAATGCTATTTTTGCCTCCTGACAGTGGTGGTCAACCTGAAACTGCAGTCATGATTATGTATTTTCTGATGTTTGTTATGGTGATTGTTTGCTTTTCCATGAAGCATTTTTCAGATATTCATCACAAGATCTGTAGATTAAGAAATAGTACTTGTTTATGCTATAATAAATGAATGTAAAAAATATATTTTTATTTTCTAATAAAAATATTCTGCTTTCTTTCAAGAATTATTGTTTTCAGTGATGTATTTTTGTATGTTGCTTTTCGCCATCACAAAAATAATCTTTGGGCTGATTGAATTAGTCAAATGCTTTATAATTAAAGTTAAAATTAGAAGAATATGTAAAATTCATTTGGGTATCTGGAAAGCTGTGTATTATAGATGTCCTTGATATTTCAAGTCAAAACATTTAAACATAGGAAATTATAGCTAATGAAGTACTGGGAATTCTTGAATTTTATGATATTGTATTATAAGAATGCTGTCTAAGTGAATGTTAAAAAAGGTTTATATAATAAAATAAACAGTATTTAATATATTGTATGTGCAGTTATATGCCTTGGGTTTTGTTTGCACGTGTATTTGATTGTTACCTCTTTTACACATAAATGACAATTTGAGATCATATATTGACTGCTTTATTTAAAATGACATTTGGTAAGTATTTATTTGCATTGAGGTAATGAAAGAATTGAATAGTTATTAGTTTTAGATTTAAAAAAAAAAAAAAATATTTTTCTTCTATTTATACCTAATTTATAAGTAGATTATAAAATATATATACCATTAGCTAATTATTCTAATGTATTACAGTAGAACCCCGATCTATCGTTCCCGCATTCATCGTTTTCCCTATATTGATCGTTTTATTCCTATGGTCCCTGCACAAGTTGTATTTAAATACCCATAACGAAACCTGCGTTTATCGTTTGCCAAAAAATCCTTTCCCGCATTCAGCATTGTAAAATATTTCTCCTGATAGAAATGAAATCAAAAATCAGATGGATCCATATTGCATACAAACTTAATTATTTTCTGGTATGATTTCTTGGGTTGATGATGGTGTAGATGAAACGTTGTTAGATGGAGCAGAGCATGTGGTGTGAAATTTAGTGATTATATATTCTTTGATATAGACATAGCGAGGTATCTTAAGAATGGAAGAAATGTGTAGTGATCCAAAAAATAAAAATAATGGCGGAGAATAACATCTGTGCCAATGAAACTTAGCCCACACTAGTGCCAAGTTTATCGGACACAATTACAGTATTTGAAATTGTATGAACTTTTATTTACAAACATGAAAACACAGAGGCGAGAAAAATAGTGTAAATCTTTAACATTTTTGTTTAATTAAAAAAACTATGGAAAAACCCAGTGTAAAATTACTGACTTTTTAGAAATAAATCACTTAATTTCCTACAACTCATTTGCTTCTTTTACCCTTTGGTTGCAAATTAGTATTTTTGGTATGTATGTATGTATTGCGTGCATTCATAAACATTGTTTTCTTTGTATTTTGACTTTAACCCTCATGCATAGTTGTTTTTTTTTTGTTGTTTTTTTTACTACATACCCCTTGAAACACGATAAATCAAGGTTATATTGTATACACTGCTCAAAACAATTAAAGGATATTGCATTTTTAGGTGGATCTTGTGGCTGGGAAACTTTTAGCTGATTGATACATGGTCGACAGACGTAGTAGGTTATATGAGAATAAATTACGCATGTTTGCAGAAAAAAAAAATGCATTTTATTGCGCATTTGTGTGGAAAAGTAAAAAAAAACACAATTTGTGCATATGAGAAAAAAAGAATAAGAAAAGGTGTTTTCTTCAAAGGAAATCATTTTCAGTAGGGGGTATGGTTTCCACGGACGGCCAGTAACATTGAACACCTTTGAGGCATGGAGTCAATGAGGCTATTAATCACGAGTTGGGGTATTCTGTCCCACTCTTCCAGAAGAGCTCTTTCCAGTTCTTGGAGAGTTTGTGGGGGTGGTTGGCGGCCAGCAACTTGTCTTCCTAGTGCGTCCCAAACATGCTCTATTGGATTCATGTCTGGAGAACACGCTGGTCATTCGTACGATTCCTTCCTCGAAAAGGAAATCCTCCACCAGGTTAGCACGATGCGGCCTGCAGTTATCTTCCATTAAAATGAAGTCATCTCCGATTGCTGCAGCGTAAGGGACTACAATAGGTCTGAGGATCTCATCCCTATATCGGCGACCAGTCAGAGGTCCATCTCGAAGGATGTAGAGGTCTGTGCTCCCGTCAATGGATATGCCACCATACACCAACACTCCCCTACCGCCAAAGCTGACACTTTCGTGCACGAACGCAGGATTATTCCTACTGCCACGGTCCCTCCAGATGAAAATATGCCTATTATCAGGATGGACTGAAAAACGGGACTCGTCAGAAAAAAAACATTGCTCCATTCATTTCTCCTCCAGTTCACATGCTCTGTTGCCCACTCCCTGCGGTCGCGACGATGCCTTGATGTTAGTCTAACACATACCATCGGTCGGCGAGCATACAGACCTACACCATGGAGCCGGTTTCGGACAGTCTGAGTTGAAACCGTGGTGCCAGTAGCCGAGAGAAGGTGTTGTTGAAGAAGAGTAGCGTTCATATTCCGGTGTCTCCGAGCCATTAACACTAAATAACGATCTTCATTGGGCGTTGTGGCCCGTCTACGACCTTGCCCTGGTCTTCGGCATGCACTTCCAGTCGCCAAAAACCGGTTCCAGATCCTAAAAATCACACTTTGTGACACTCCAATGGCTTGCGCTACTTCGGCTTGAGTTTGGCCCCCTTCTAACCTACCGACAACTCTCCAAGCCTCTGAATCGGTTAAATGACTTCGCTGAGACATCGTACTCATCGAAACAAAGCAGTCACTGAATGCCGATCATCCTTGTCTTCATTGTCTTTTATTCAGTTGAAAGTCCAATTTCATTCGCTGCCGCTGAAGCGACGTTTTTGACGTCGAACTCAAAATTAGCATACTCCACAGTTTGAAAATCTGAAAAATTTGCATTTCTGATTCTCTTCTTCCATTTTCGGCAAAAAAAATTTCGCTTATATCTTTATTTTATATAAAACTTACAATATCCTTTAATTGTTTTGAGCAGTGTATTTTGTACTTAAGAAGAAAATTTTCTGAATAAAGGGCATTATCCACCGGAAGGAGAAGTAATCTTAGTGTTGGCGCTCAAAGTACAGGAAATGTGGATGAAAGCCAATATCCCTACCGTGTCAATCTAAGGAGTTCAAGAGATAGTTAGAAAAGGTCATGAGCAAGTTCAGCAGCTAAATAAATCGTACGTTAGAGACAGGCATTAGGTATTGTTTATGAAGAAAGTGGGAAAAACTCTCCCTTACCGTGCTATTAAATATCGCACTTGCATATGTCCTGACTTTTCCCGGAGCAGGTGTGGCTCAGAGCCTCACATACCTCATACAGAAAGGGAGTCATTAGGGGAGCAAGATATGTGACAATTGATGGAATTTTATAGAAGAGAAGTTTATGGAGAATGAGAGAAAAGTTGGAAAGAGAAATTTTGAGATTGGTGGAGAGAGGTGAAAGTTTCAATATCCAGTCTCAAACTTTCGTTATTTTCACTTTCCAAATCAATGACTAAAGAGAAGTACAAAAGACTGAAGAAAACGCTGAATGCCTATCTACCGCCACTTTGGGAGACACACACCTACCTGACAAACACACACGCACCTATGTATAAATTGATGTTAAAAGATTTTCTAAATTCAGTAGATTTAGTTTTTCATTTGAAATGTGTTATTATACAAAGTTTTTGTCAGTTTTACATTCCAGCACCAGTATTTCTTAAGAGTTCTTGTTATAAAAATATTAATTTAAATCGATCGTATCTTGGAATAGATAGGTTACGTAAATGGCTCCACCTATCGCTAAGCCTCTCCCGTTGTATTCTCCCAAAGATGACAGGCTGTACTTCCAGAAAAAAGTAGTTTTACTTGCCCATTTTAAAATCAGATTATCCCGGGAAAGCGGGCAACTGCAAATTTCGACCCCTACCCACCACTAATTTTTCTTTGGCAATTTGTCCGTAAAACAAGTCCATATTTTTAATTTAAAATAAAAATTCTTAAAAATAGTGGTGGAAAATGTTCCGATAAAATCGGAACGGTTGGCAGCTATGAATAGTGATGCGTAGCTTAAATGCTTAAATCTGTGCTCTCCAACCTTTTTATTCCCACGAACCGGTCAACGTTTGATAATTTTACCGTGGCCCGCTGAGGGTGGGAGAGCGAGGTCGTTGAATGTTTCTAAATTGCATTGGTTTGATTTAATAACTTTAATTTAATTGTATTCATGCCCCCCCCCCCAAAAAATAAAATACAGTTACACAAAAAAAGGAATATAAAGTGATGTAGCATTTCAACCGGCAGAGATGTTGTCTGGAATAGTTTTAAGGAAAGAACATTTATTCTCTATTTTATGACTGTAACTTTAATTCATGATCTTGAAATTTTTAATAAACAACAAAAAGAACAGAGAAATGTTAAAAGAATTACAATATTTCTTCTGGTACAAAGGTATAAATCAACACAAACACGACAAAGTCGCAAAAACCCGAGAGAAATACACCAAGTAAATAAAATCCAAAGAATTTAATGTTCCTTGGCGGCCCGGTACTATTTGATCCGGGACCGGTCCGTGGCCCGGGGGTTGTAGACCAATGGCTTAAATAATAAGTGAAATATTAATAATTAATGAAATATTTATTTTAAAATTTAAATAAAGATATAAATTAAGTTTGAAGGGCGGGGATCAAGATAGCTCTGTAAAAATTTATGAAAGTGGGTATTTTTATGATTTTTTTCCAGTTCCCCCCTAATGATAGAAATGCAACTTGCGTTTCAAACAATCAATCAAGTCATCTTTTAACTTTATCTGCTATTTTTTTTCAAGTCAATATTGATAAATTTAATTTTTCTAAAATTTTTTAATTTGATGCTCTCAGGAAACATTGGTCAGTAAAAGGTTAAGAAGAATCTAGGAAAAAATAAGCAGTTGAAAATTTAGGTACAATTTTTTGGCATACAATCGGCTTTCTTTGTCGGCGCGCCGGCCTAGACCTCGGCGGCGGCGACGCAGACCTCTAATCCCATCTAAAAGAATACCCTGTAGAAATTCCGAATGTTCAATTGCCTCCATAATGTGTCGATTATGAGACGTTCAAAGCACTGAATTTTCTTTCACTAATGGCACCTGTGTCTTGTGTGTGTATTCTGGTGGAGAGACAAAAATATGGGAGCACACAAATCATTCATAGATTTCGAAGCTTACGGACTGCAATCACTTGAACTCAGAGTACCTGTACTTTAAAAAGTAATTTGAAAGTCGAAGGTAATTACAGAAATCAAAAATTCAAACTGTATTATTATTCTGGGGAAAAAAATGTTACAATTTCCACTCTTCCAAACGTGTTACTTTTTTTTAAAACTTAATTCTGTTTAGCTAGAAAAGTGCTCCATTCATCAAAATTTAACATAACTCATAAGTTTCTCTAAGTTTCATTAAGTAACTAGTAAGTCTCTTTAAGTTTCATTATGAATCACACAATTAATTTTTCAGCTCAAGAAATTATATTTTTTATAAAATTAAAAAAAAACATATTCCTGTTCTGCTGTAGCCGATAAGCAATCTTTATTTCTTTTTAGGTGACAGTCAGAAAATGGCTGATGAGGAAAACTGTGGTGAGTTAGCAGATGAGTCCTTCATATTCAAAGAAATTACGTGGAAAATTCCAAATGTTCTATCGCTTCCAAGACTGATTGATTATGAAGTAAGAAGCCCCGAATTTTTTTTTGCAAATGGCACTTGGATCTTGTGTATGTATCCTAGTGGACAGACTGAATACGGAAGCGAATCATTTGTGGATTTCACTGCTTACAGACTACAGTCAGCTGAAGCACAGCAGGATGTTCACTTTAAAATTTTTATTAAAAATTGTCGTGGAAAAGAATTTGAGGCATTCAGAAATTTTCATAGCTTTACTTCTGTAGATGAAGAAGACGATGGAGTTGGAGTTCATAATTACATGACATTTTCCAGACTCGTTGCAATGAAGAAAACACTTGCACCTGGAGGTACACTCACAGTGGTTTTCCAAATGCGTATAAAAAGTACTGCAGGAGTAATGGAAACTACTTCCCAAGGGCAGTCTGCTGGACCAGTTAAAAGTAAGTCACCTTTATCATATGTAGCTAATAATGAATTTACTTGCTCGGAATACTTGCTACGATCTGAAAATTATAAGGGATATCATCTTTAACCTGTGTCTTCTAATCTGCATTTGGTTCATTATTCGAGAACATTGAAAAAGAAAACTTATTGCTGTTGTATAGAATTAGACAATAAAGAGAAGTTTCTACTCTGCTCAAAACAATTAAATGAATATTGAGGTTATGGGTGGATCTTGCGGCTTGGCAATTGTTTAGATGATCAATATATAATCGACAGATATGTTAGTCTATAGAGATACACATGCTTAGCAGAAAATCATGCATTTTGTTGAGCATTTGGTTACAAGAGGAAAACAACACAATTTGAGCATGTGAGAAAAAACGAATAAAAAGGGTTTTTTCTTGAAAGAAGCTGTTTTTAATAGGGGGTATGATTTGCCCGGACTGCCAGCAATGTTGAGCAACTTTGAGGCATGGAGTCAATGGCGCTATTAATAAGGAGCTGGCGTATTCTGTCCCACTCCTGCAGAAGAGCTATTTCCAGTTCTCAGAGTATGTGCGGGGGTAGGCGGCCAGCAACTCGCCTCCATAGATTGTCCCAAACATGTTCTATTAGGACGCTGGCTATTCCATTCGTACGGTTCCTTCCTCGAAAAGAAAGTCATCTACCAAGCATGCACGATGTGGCCTGCAGTTGTTGTCCATTAGCATGAAGTTATCTCCAACTGCTGCAGCGTAAGGGACTAGAAAAGGTCTGATAATCTCATCCCTATACCGACGCGTGGTTAAAGCTCCTTTCCGAATGATGTGGAGATCTGTACACCCATCAATAGAGATACCAGCACAGACCATTACTCCCCCACCGCTAAATCTGACATTTTCCAGCACGAACGCAGGGGTGTTTCTAATGCCACGTTCTCTCCAGATAAAAGTACGGCTAATTTCAGGATGAACAGAAAAGAGGGACTCTAGAGAAAAGAATATGGCGCAATTTTTTTCTCGTCCAGTTGACATGCTCTGTTGCCCACTCTCTGCGGGCCCTGCTTTGCCCTGGTGTTAACCTAACATGTACCACTGGTCGGCGAGCATACACACCTGTAGCGTGGAGTCAGTTTCGGACAGTTTGAGTTGAAACTCTTGTGCCAGTAGCCGAATGATGTTGTTGAAGAAGTGTGGCATTCATATTTCGGTGTCTCCGAGCCGTCAGCGTTAAATATCGATCTTCATTTGGTGTTGTCGCAAATCTACGACCTTGCCCTGGTCTTGCATTTCCCGTCTATATGAAACGGTTCCAGATTCTTGATATCACACTTGTGCGACTCCAATGGCTTCTGCTATTTCGACTTGTGTTTTGCCCCGTCTAACCGACCAACAACTCTTCAAGCTTCTGATTCAGTTAAAATCCTTCATTGAGACATCACACTCATCAAAACGTAACGTTATCACTCATCACTTACGGAATGTCGATCATTTTTTTTCACTTTATATTTTAATAAGGTGAAGGTCAAATTTCATTCGCTGCCACTAAAGCGTCGTTTTTGACGTCAAACTAAAAATTTGCATACTTCCGAACTTTGATAATGTGAAAAATTTGCATTTTTGACTGTCTTCTTCCATTTTCTGCAAAAAGAATTTCTCTTATACCGTTGTCTTATACAGGCCTCTCAATTGGTCCTCTTTTTTTTAAATTCCTGCCTTCATCAAAGTTTTATTTATATAGCCTAGTATTTTAATGGTTTGATAGACGAAACCTTAACATCTAAAAGAACATTTAACAACTGTTGAAGAAGCAGAACATTTTACTCTATTATTTATAGAGGTAGGAATTTAAGAGGCCTGCTGATATAAAACTTACAATATGCTTTAATTGTTTTGAGCAGTGTAAATCAGAATTGGGCGCACTGTTACACATGCGCCAAACTTGGCGCACTGGATAATTTAAAGTGGCGCAATGCGTCTAGTGCCTACTTATTGTTTTGAGATAGATTAGAGAAAACGTTTGAAATTATTTCGTACACGGAAGCATTTATAATTTATGATGCTACATCAAAGGGGAGCATTTGTATACTCCAAAAAAGTTGAACTATCTGCGATCTCCTACGAGATATCCGAAAAAGTAGTTCTCGAGTCTTTCCACCGAGCAACAATTTCAATTTTTCACACTTTATTATATTTCCGTCCCCAAACTAAAGCCTACCCATATTCAGATTTTCTAACTTTATCTGTGGAAAAGGCACTGAAGCTATACGACGCATCTGAACTCGTCTGTAAAAAAAAAAAAAAAAAAAAAAAAAAATGGCGCATATCATATGCAAAACGTTGACCGCCCCTGATCTAATTTAATATATTTTGCACTGCAAAAAGGTTGTTCGATAGTTGTCTTCCTTCCTATCAGATTCTGATCATCGCACGGGTACTTGGCCTACATTCCAGGGGCAGCCATGCACAAATAGACCAAAAAACTGGGTTTAAAGTTACAGGATTGTCATAAAAAAAACTTCTTCGATATATGGACCTCTAGCTGCCGTTCCGTGCTACCAACTGAAATGAGATTTCAGATATAGTTATTCAATGCTATGCGCTCGAGATTGGAACTATTCAAAACAATAAAGCTCTCACGGTTAAAGTGACAGTGAAAAAATTTCAAAAGGCAGTGCTCACTTTTCCCCACGAAAATTGATCAGCGCATTGGAAAATCATAAATAGGGTTCAAATGATAAGCGTGTGATGAAAATTGGCGGCTTTAAACATTTGCAAAAAAGAGCACTGTAAAGAACCAACCAACACAGAGAGAAAGTACATTGACATAATTCGTCGCATTAATTCACTAGAATAGACAGTAGAAATGTTAACCCTCTCGTCACCGAATTATGAAAAATCAGAAAAAAAATCTGTCTAGCATTTAATGCATCTGAAATACTATTATAAATCATGCAAAAATATTTTTTTCTAATGTCGATTAATATTAGATTTTATAATATTAATTTCTGCATTTTCGAAGCATTTTGTAATGCTAAAATTAATTTAAAAGGGTGCACATATTAGGTAAAGGTTGAGAAATAAGAAAAACACTATACTTATCTTATAAAGAAAAAAAAGGTAAAAAAGCAGCGTAAATATTTTCTTATTTTTTCTCCTGAAACAATGAAGCAAAAACTGTAAAAAATGATCTAAATTGACTAGTACTGCAATCTAGGTACGATTTATGCAACTAGTTAAGAGCCTCATATACTTTCTACATGAATTAATGATATGATATCACTGAAAGGAAAAAAATACTAAATTCAATTGTTTTCTCTCTAAATATTGCTATTTGAAGTAGGAGCCTCATATGAGGTTCAGGGTGACGAGAGGGTTAAACTAGCAATAGGGCACCTGAAAACCCTTAATTCTAATAAAAACAACTTCCCTCTCCTCTCTTGAACAGTCTTTGGTTCGTTACAATGCTCTTCTTTGCAAATGTTTTACGCCGTCAATTTTCGTCATTCATGTATCGATCGAACACATTTTACAATTTTTCGATGCCCTCATCAAATATCGCAGACAAAAAGTGGGGTGTTGTCATTGGAAATTTTTTTAATATTTTCACTGTAATCATAACCGTGAGAGCTCTTTTGTTTAAACAAGCCTGGTCTCGAGAGCATATCTCTGAATAACTGTATCGGGGAAGTTTTTTCGAAGACCACCCTGTATGTACAGGGGCACAAAAATTGAGCCAATCACCTATTCGAAGGAGAATAACTGAAAGCCCAAAAGGCATGCTGTGCAATCTGGGTCAGGAAAAAAAGAAGAATGGAGGAGGGGGGGGGGGCGTAGCAAAACGGGGTGTAGATAAAAAAAAAAATTTTAAATAAGTGAAAAAGTAAAAATAATGAAATGAACAAAAGTATAGGAACATAAAATAATAATAGTAATAAATAGTTAAAGTAAGAAACATAAGCACCTTCGTAACCCTTTAAACTGTTCTTTTAATTCTCTCCGTGTGTGTGCCTATGGTTTCAGTACTCCACATGCCTAATTTTACGCAGAAATGTATTCATCTATCATTAAAACTTATACTGCATTACACTTAAGGTGTTGTATTAGTAAACAGGGAAGACGAAGCCAGACTTTGTAGAACTGCGATGCAGTTCTTTAATTTGAAAGCGGATAATTCAGATCACTGTAGAAAATGAAGATTTTCAAATTTTATCTTGTCACATAGATATTTACTAAGACAAAGGTTATTGGCTAACGGAATCTATTGGAATATTGAGAAATATCTCGATTGATCTGACAGATTTTCAAGTACATGCATAGACTAGTTTGACCTTTTGCAGCCCATGATTCTTTGTGACCCGGTGCGGTTGCACCCTCCGCACCCCCCTAAGCACGGCTCTGGCACTAGCAGAAGTCTTTTATTATTATTAATTTATGGCACAACTGTGAATGGCATTGTTTCTAAAATTTCTATTTTTAAAATACCAACTTTCATTTCAATATAGCGAAGGAAACTAAATTTGATAATATGATATGTCGTTACTGAACTTAAAAAATTAGCATTGAATTCGGTGATATATTGCTCGATCTGATGAAAAGGGACATTTTGCTTAATGGAAACTGAGCAATCTATGTGTGACATTATGAAGCAATATATTTGCAACAAATTACAAACTTTTACAATTTAAAAACAGAAGATTGTAAAAGAAGAAAAGTAAAAAAGCCATCTTTCCGAAACTTAAAAGTGGTAATATTTTGAAAGCATTTTGAGCAAGTCAAAACTTCCACTTAAAGGATAATTTTCACATCAACTCTATAAGGCCCTCGCCCACTGCCAAGCTTTATCTAAACGTTCTCTTGTGGACCGATATGGGGAGGTTAGGGGTCTTTTGGATACATAGACTATTTCATACAGCTGTTCTCTGTATTTTTATTTTTCTATTCTTTGCTGCATTTGTCTTTTTATCTATGCCATTGGATATTAAAAAAAAATCTTTATAAGGCCATGGGAAGTATACTTTGCACCAATTCCATTGTTTCTTATATGTCGATGGGAAACTACTTGCCCACTTGTCATTTGTGAGATCATCTGCTGATAACTTCAGAATGTTAAAAAAAAAAAAAACATTGAAGGGCTTTGTTCACATACATGTGGGGAACAGTAAAAGTTAAAGTCCGACCTACACGAGATGATACTTGCCTCCTCCTCTCCCAGGTAAGAGTCCAGCATAGTCCATTGCGTGAACAAAACCCTTCACAACGAACAGTTGTATGTGGGGAACTGGAAAAAATTTGGATCCCTCCCCAAATTTCTCGTGATAATTACCAAAAAACCAGGAAAGGGAACCGCCACATACCGCGTATAATAAATACCACACCTCTATAAACATGCTTCCCTGCAAAAGAAAAAGGTTTTAAAAATTAAATTAATTTAAGGTAACAAGCTAAATGAATTCTTTTTATAAATAAGTCTCAATCCCAAAAATACTTTAACTCATTATTACTGCGAAAAAATGGCCCTATAACAGTTGTTATCACCAAAGATCTTTTTATTTATCATAGATTTATTATTTTTGCAAATTATGTAGGTAGTGAAATACTTGGAATGTCTTTGAAAGATTGCCATGAAAACGGTATTGAAGCGTGTACCCAAACAGAAGGACATTTTGGTGAGTATGTTATAATTTTCCCTTAAAATGTACATATATTTAGTGAAACTTCTCTGAAACAATCACCCTCCTTCCCACGAAAAATTTTTCGTTGAGAGAGGTGATTGCTCAAACAAGTATAAACATTTTGCAGCCAAGAAAAAAATATTGTTTGTTTTGTTATTTATTAAATTACATACTAATACATGAGTAATTACACAAACATATTTTTTAATTTAAATTTTAAGAAACTATTTAGAAATTTCAGATTATTTCATTTTTTTCAGAGACAGAAGTACTCTCTTAGAGAGTACTTCTGTCTCTGTTTTTAGATCTGACAAAAGAGCATTTATCCTGATATTCTTCGTGCATTCTGAATTTCCCACAATAAAATCTATTTGCTTTAAAATTTGCTTTTTGTGTTTTGTCTCAACCAAAAATAACCGCCAATTTCCTCTCCGAATTTCTTTTTCCGTGTAACTCGATTGCATCAGTCCGCTCCTCCAATAGTAAAATCACTCGTTTCTTTGAGACGCCCCTTTTCTAACCCACAAGATTTCTACGTAATATGTACGTGTACTACTTTCACCTGCAGTGGATCTGCAGTAGAGCGACTGGCTTGGAAAGAGGTTTCTGTTTACTTTACTTTTGGAAAAAATGCAAGGAAATTATCGGACATCAAACCGAGACCGGTCACTTATTGTCGCGGTTGTGTGGTCTCTTCTAGAAGATCTTTTAACATTAGGTAGATAGTGTGAAAAGACTGGTGTCTTAAAAAATTTCTCGTTGGAGGAGGTGGGTCGCTTAATAGAGGTGGTCGCTCATAGAAGTTTCACAATACATGTAAACTTCTTTAACCTAATCATTGTATATCTTTTACCTTGGTCTCCTAACAAACTGACAAGTGGAATTTCTCACCTCATTTACAAATATTCCAATTCTGACTTTTTTCTTTCTTTTTTTAAGTTTTCCTTTTCTCTTAACTTGTTTAACACGGGGTTATCACAGGCCTTAAAAAACCAAAATCAATTTACGGGGGGATCTAAAAGCCTTCACATGTTGCAAACGGACTTTTGAAAATCCTCTCGTACAGTAAGTTTCGTCATCTGGCAGAGATGAGTCATATCATGACTTAAAATACATCTTCCAATTCCATGCAAATACTTTTGATTTATAGTGTAAAACTCTTAACTAAATATATATATGTGTGTGTGTGTGTATACAAAAATAAAATCAAAATTACTAATTCAAAATGATTTCTTTTATTTACTGAAACTAGCTATTAGTTTGATATTTCAACAATCCACGGCATATTTCTCAGTAGTAAAGTCACTATACAATTTACTAACTTAAAAAAAAACAACATTAAAATGGCCTTAACCGCTTAACAGTCGTATTGTTTTCAAGAAAACTGTCATAAAAATGTACCTATTTTTTAATTCAAAAAATATTTTATAAAAAGACGTGTATGTAAATAACCCATGCAAAAACCCTTAACGGGTTTAAAGTTTGTGACGCAGCAGTTTACTTTATAGCTGTATGAATTTTGAATACGGGTCTTAAAAATAATGATATATCAAATTTTGAGTGACACCCTGCAGTGACTTTATAGGATTCGTTTTTAAATTTCATAACAGTTACTTTTGTTTTCTAAAGAAGATTTACGCATTCAAGCATTGATTTTAATTATCAAATACACTGTCAAATATATCACACTTTCACTGAGACTATATTGTGTATTCGAATGAATTTATTTTGGTAATTTAATTTATCTTTTGCGTCACACTCTCCAAAAGGGCCATAAAATTTACGTAAATATTTACTTAGTGTCACAGTATCCAAACGTCCACGAAAATATGCCCACAGATTATATCGACAGCAATTACTGGGCAAAATAGTACTCTAATGCTTACCAAAAAAAAAAAAAACCTGCACTCCGAACTATTTTAAACCGGGACAAGTTAGTTCCGATTGTAAATATTTTGGAGTTAATTTAGTTCTTTCTAAGCGAGTTTGGTTCTTTACTATTTCTTAAGTATCTATATCTATAACCCATGTTATAAAAGAAAAGGTCAAATTTGTGGACTAGGAAATACAGGTTGCGTGATCTTCCATTGCATGCTGTAACTGGGACAGTTAGGGCAGTTGCTCCATCTGGCATGCACTATTAATTTGTTTTAGGAATTCTGCCATATCCGATATGCAAATCCGTTACCGTTTGGCATGAGAATTCGGTTTCGAAAGAAAAATTGAAAGGCCATTTTTTAAATTTTCTAACCATACCACTTCACGATTTGGAAGGATTATCGCGAAGATCTAGTAGGTATCCGCTTGCAAATGATAAATGTAAATTCCCATCTTTCTGCGGTTTCGAGCGAGAAGAAGCATCCTCCTGCTTCAAATTTCAGTTGAACCGAAGTCATTCCATTCCTTTGCAACGAAAATGCTGAGACTCGTTAACATTCTTTAAAGCGAGAGAGGACGTTAACATTTAAATTTTGGATCTTAAATTTTCACTCTTATAAATTATTCGTAAAGTTGTTAAACATAAAAGTTTGCATTTAGTTAAAGCAGGGTGATTATAATTAAAGTTCCAATTTAAAACGATCAGTAAAAGAAAACTACTGGACCAAATGTTATCAAACTCGGTAATAGTGTAAAGGAAAGAGAGAGAGAGAGGTCGTGGGAATTTATTATCCTAAAAAAAAAAAAGAAACGTTTAAAAACACACCACCATGGAGGGTGTGGGATGGCGCTGCGTGCAATAGTGGTAAATGAAATGAGACACGAAGGCTTATGTTTAAAATGTGTTTAATTGTTTCTGAAATGAGTTGGAAAGTATGTTCAACGTGGCGTTCACCACTGTCCAGAAGCAAGTTGAATCGTATTTAAGCATTGTCAACAGTAGCTCTTAGCATATCGAATGGAATGTTACACTCTAAAAATAATTTCTGCGAAAATACAGAAAAAGTACTGGCAGCTGAGACGCCAGTACTATTTCCGTATATTTATGGAATTTTATTCCTGTAAATTCCAGTAGAAATTCTGTTCGAGGGCTGATTAAAAGTGGGGGCGACCCCTCCCCCTCCTCCCCCCTCCCCCCGAGAAAAAAGAAATTCATGTAAAAGATCTCATTTACTTCCATAAAATAGATGTGCATGTCAATCTTCTAAGTAAAGGCTCCCACCGAAAAACTAACCCCCCCCCCTCCGAAAAACTTGCATGCATTAATCCGCCAGTGATTCTGTTCTAGAGAGCCGCTGACCCTCAATGTACGGAAATTGTCTTGTATTCAGATGTAAACAGAGAATTTCAGTAAAATTTTACAGAAAGTTTCCAGTATTTGTTCTGTTATTTTTAAGAGTGTACGGACATGGCGGTGTATCCACATGTTTCAATTCCCCCAAATTGTGTTGATTATCACCATCTTGCCAAAGCCAACTACAAGCCATTGCAGTTTTGCATAACCTCACGCCCTGTTTTGTTTTAGAAACGATTACACACGCTTTAAATTTATATCTTCATGTCTTATTTCGTTTACCAATATTGCATACAAAGACATATTCCCTCTTGCGGCAAGTTTTCTTTTTTTTTTTTTTTTTCACGAATAATAAATTTCCACGACTTCTTTTACATGATTACTAAGTTTGATAACCTTTGATATTAGTTTTCCTTTTCTGACCGTTTCAAAGTGGAACTTTGATTATTACCACCGTGTACTATAGATACAAAATATGCAGTTAAATGGTTTCCTTTTTACAAAATATTGATATATATTTGCTATAGAAATACGTATTCCAATTTCTTTTTTCAAAATGTCCTATGCGCATTCCAAATTAATAAAAAGCTGTAATTTCTTAATGTACTATTGAAACATTTTCTATTCAATGGTGGGTCCATGAACAAGAATGGTAGAAGAAAGAACAAAGA
>JAWZYV010000965.1:0-19019 GCA_038373885.1 Cheiracanthium punctorium | reverse complement strand
TTTTAAAGTATCTGGCCAAACCGAGTACTCGGTTTGTTTGCCAATTAGGCAGTATACCGAATACGTAATATTCCGTGCATCCATAGCATTTAGTTTATGCAGTTTTTTCATATGGTAATCCTCAAAAGTATTATAATTTTCTCTCCCTCCCTTCAACAGCATGCATTTGAAAATACATACTCTTTTCATGCTCCTTTACTCTGCTTGCTTTTTCCTTGGATGTACAGGGTTATAACTAAAACTTTTCCTATAAACTGGGTTTTTTAGCTAAAAAAGGTGAAAAGATTGTAATTAAATTTGGTATATAGATTACTAATGAAATACACTCAAGAAATTTGAAAAAGAAGAATAGATTAAAAAATACAGCCAACTCTGGTTAAAGTGAACCTCTGGGGACCAGCAAATTTCGTTCACTATATCTGAACCACTAAAACCGATGCTTCCACATGTCGAATAAAGAACCTTATACAAAACTAGAAAAGAGCATTTTATACAAATACTAAATGTTTATTAAGTAAATCAAACATAATGGATTGCATTTATGGTTCTAGAACTATTTGTTAAGTAAAATAAGCACAATTAATTATATTTATGGAAAGAATTTACATTCCATTCAGTTGGCAAAAGGTGCTGTCGCTTTTAACTTGCGATATTGCAATGAGAATGGAAAATGAAATCTTCCAAGATCAAGAGCAAAATTTCGGCTTTTGGTTCACTTTCAAAAGTACCCTGCTTTTGTTAATGAATACTTTTAAAAGACTAGAATGCCTTACAGCAATGGAAAAAATTGACCCTCCCTCTTGCCCTGCCCCCTTGTTTAATTTAAGTATGTTGGCCTAGACTCTGGCAATTCGCTTGCATTTTGGAACAGGTATTGCAATTGCCGTGAAGATAGTATTTCTCTCTACTCGAACACAAAAGAGATACTCTGTAGGAATCAAATATTACCTCTGCCATCCAGAAATGTTTAAGTTCACTATAACCGAAGTCATGGTTCACTAAAACCAAAAAGTACTATGTACATAGTTAACCCTTTGAGGCACAACCCTTTCCCAATGCTGAAAATAGGGCAGCCGGTGCCATCACTCGACTTAACTACCAGCAAGATGGCGGACGATCGAAATGTTCATTGCATGCCACAGATCTAGAGACCCATTTTTGATGACGGCTGGCTGTGCCGGCACGCGATGAACGTTTCGATCGTCCGCCATCTTGCTGGTAGTTAAGTCGAGTGATGGAAACGGCTGCCCTTTTTTCAGCTTTGGGCAATCTATCCAGCTCTTCTCGCATTCGTCCATTTTTCAGCAGATATCAGTGCTGTTAAAAATAATCGTGACCATTTTTTTACGGGAAATGACGTGCTAAAAAGTAAAAGATTCTTGTGGAGCTATGTCACCCACAACTATTTGTATAGAAATCAAATCTATTCTTTGTGACTGGCAACAGTCAAAGCTTCAGAGTTTGGTATTCCCAGAGCGGGAACACTGCACATTAAAGGGTTAACTTATAAAATTAATTACCACATTCCTCCGGAAATATATTTCGACAGCATTTTCACGGCCATCTTCAGTCCTTCGCTTCTCCAGTGTGAATGGTGCCGATGACTGCCTTGCCTTCTTCTCCGATCTTTCGCCGCATGATGTCACGCTGTATGTCATTGATGTTTAGATATGGAGTGACGTCATGCAGCGAAAGATCCGAGAAGGAGGCGAGACAGTCATCTGCGCCATTCACACTGGAGAAACGAAGGACTGAGGATGGCCGTGAAAATGCGGTCGAAATATATTTCCGGAGGAATGTGTTAATTAATTTTATAAGTTAACTATGGAATATCCTCTGTATTACTTTTTAATCTTTTAATAGTACTATGTATGTTTCTAACATATGTGAATCAGGACTAATAAGATGCGTTCACTACAGCCAAAAGTTCACTACATCTGCAGTTCACTGTAGATTTAAAAAAATGCCCACTAGGTAGCACTTTGCATAAAAAGACAAAAATACGATGTGGACATCGCATGACTTCCTTGTAGATCTCTTAAATCATACATATTTTCGGAGCATTTCATCTAAACATATTTCATTTGAAAGAGGTATAATATTGCAATAATAAACTAAGGTTTAGTGATTTCTAGTGAAATATTTAAGATATTACCAAGCTGGTCTCAGTTTGAAAGATTTATTTTTGGCACTTAATTAGGTGATACTTTGCCAAAAGCCACCATCCTTATAGATTAATTATAACCACCTTGTAGATCTTTAAACTTGTCTAATTATATTACTTTAGGTAAAATCATACAAGCCGGTGCGCACCCCATGTAAACATGGCGACAGTCGCTGGAGCTTGGCGGCCGCCAAGCTTCAGCGACTGTCGCCAACCATTTTCCACGATCAGCACATTAAAATTGCACATATATTCCACTAAAAATGAGCAACCAGTGGACCGCTTTTAACTAAAAAAAACTCAGTGGATTCAGCAACCTAGTTGTACAGCTATCTAAACTAGGCAACCAGTGGTTCGTTTTTAACTAAAAAAACCTCAGTGGATTCAGCAACCCAGTTGTACAGCTAATGTAAACTGGGCAAACACTGGCCCGTTTTCAACTCAAAAAAACATCGGTGGATTAAACAACCTAGTTGTACACCTCTTATAAAGTCAGTATGATTAGAATAGCACGTAAATAGTACTTACGTAAACTTAAAACACATCGAATATCAATTTAAAATTCACATTAAAAACCTTAAACATTGTAAAGATTCGTTAAAAAAGAGCACTTACCTTTATTTTTTTTTTAATTAACCGCTCAGAAATGTCCCCAACACCCACCGGCTTATAACGTAACACCAGCATGCTTTCTTTTATTTAGCTCTATATTCACACCATATTTCTATCAAACACACACAAAAGAACGCTCCTTTTCCTTTCAAAACATAAAAAAACTCCATATTCCACACATAAATACTGACGATGAAATTCACCGATACGCTTACTAACCTAAGATAAAGAGTCCGTAAAACAGAATCAAAACCACAAGGAAAATCAAACATTAACTTAATCCACTCTATCACCAGCCACAAACAAACAACTATCGTCATTCAATTAGCACTGAATGAAAATCCCATACTTCAAAACACCCCGTCTTTCTCTTTGGTTACTAGTCTAAACAATCACCTGCAGGGTACTTCACTCCAGCTGAGCATCGCCCATGACGGCGCCAGAGCTAACGCCAAATCAATTTGTAAACAAAACATCAAAATGTAAACAGCACCGTATACGGAATATAGTCCCTACTTTAATATATGTATGATGAAAACAAAAGCTTTCTGTGAAAAATTCATATCAAAATAATTTATAAAAGTTATGTAAGCAAAAAAATCCACTTGCTTTATATCTTTACTTTCACATTTTTAATTACTTTTATATTAAGATGGTAACATCAATAACAATATGTTTCAACTCAAAATTTCCCACAGCAGAAAAAAATCTAACTTGCTTTTAAATAATAGAAAACTTGGATTTTTTACATTATTTTTAAAATAATGAAAAAGCATATTTTTTGTTTGTAAGTTTGGCAGTGTTTATGTAGTTGAATGAATAATTGTGTACCTAGATGATAAAATGTATAATAGAATAAAATTTGCTTTCAGAATGCCAAATATTCTTATAATTAAAAATTACTATTGAATATTATGGTAAATTTTAGTTATTAAGAATAACTCTTTTATTATTAATTGTATCACTGTCATATTTAATTTTTAAAACATATAATTTAAATAAAATTCTAGGTAATAATTATAAAACTAATCAGTAAAAGTATTAATAAAAATAGCTGCTTTTTTTAAGTGCTCTGTAAAAAAAAAAAAAATTCTAATATTTTTTTCTAAAATTAATGGCAAAATAGTTTTTAAAAATGATAATAGTTTTTATCTTTGAAATTCCTGTTTATTTTTTAATGACAACTTAATTATTGAAGCTATAATGAAAAATTATAGATACTTTTATTATGTACAAAATGAGTTCTATAAATTTTTTCTTGAATGTACTGTTACAAAGATATAATGAAAAAAATGTTTACAATTTTTCTTTTTAATTTTAACACACCTGATCCCAAAGCTGAAATTTAAACTTAACTAGTATGAGAAGATGCCAATCTTCTCAGACCAGAAGTAGTAGAAACAAAAATGTACATGCCCAAAATGCATGGTTGAATGACGATTTCACTAGACTAATGCTGTTTTGAACAAGATAATTACTGGCATTTCCAAGAAAAAAAGGCTAAATTTTTAATATTTAAAGATATATATGTACTGTATGTCCCCCCAAAGTCTTAACATGCTTTAATTCTTTGTCTGTATAAAAGTGATAAAAATGTTCAGAAAAAGGTAGAAAAAAGGCTGTGTACGAAAACATTTCCCTTGTTAGTTTTCTAAAAGTTACACTTTTTAAATTTGTATATTATCTCCGTGCAAAAAATATCCCAGTTAGTGAAATGTGCCCCATACTTGAATGAGGTGATGTACAAATTTTCAGCTTTTCATCATAAAACGTCTCAGAGATATTTTATGACAAAGATAGCCAGGAGCTATACATGAATTTGAATGTAAACGTTTATTGCTGGAAAGCAAAAAAAAGTATTTTCTCTCGTAATTTCTCTACGATTCCTAAAATATAATTACCGGGTATGATTATTTCCTTTTGAGAGCCATTGAAAATTGGTGTAAGTCAACATATTTTTATTTTCATATCTCTAATATGTTTTTAGGATATAGTTTTCAATCATGTATGTATATCACCATAAGTGTATTGAGTATATTTTACTTATTGGGAATTTTGTGCGAGGGATCGTATACAAATTTACAGTAACTGAAAGTTTGTGTGTGTGTGTTTTGAAAATTAACTAAAGGAATTTTTCTTAATGTAGCCTTCTTTCCCTACCTTATTTTGAACATTTCTTCAGTTTACACGGTCCACTTATCTTTAATAGATAAATAATTAAATTGTGTTACCACACTTTGGAGACAACCTGTATATATATCCATGTTAAGTGGGAAAAAAAGAATTAGATTGCATAAATTTTAAAATTGTTTATTACTTTGTACTCTCTAAGAAATATATAACAGGGTGTCTACCGCACCGGAAAGTCTGGAAAGAGCCGGGAAATTGGAAAAATGGGTCTGGAAAGTCTGGAAAAAAACGGGGAAATTGGATAATGGGTCCAGAAAATCCACCAAAAGAATCATTTTTTTTTCTGTGTCCTTTTTTTTTTAAACCTTTCTCTCTAATTGTCAGACTTGAAACCGAAAGCAACTGCAATGCATGCATTTTTCAGACCGTGAAAGCATCAACCAATGTGTTTGTATTAGGAGGGAAAATGTGGGCTCATCAATCGTGACAGGAGGGTAAAAGACAAATTAGCTTACTTGGTAACTTATGGCTTAGGACCGTATTTCCAAGAACAGTTAGTTAATTCTATCAGAAAGTGCAACTACTTCTGTTTCTCAATTGATGAAAGCTTAATCCTGTATACTTCAGTTAAAATTGATTTTAAGAAGTTGTACAAAATATGCAAATATAAAGACAAGGGAGGGGGCATTGTGCAATTTCCCAAAGTAAAATGCATTGGTCATGAATTTTTTTCCCGGGACCTCCCAAAAGTCAGGAAAAAGTCAAGAAATTGACTTTCAGAAATTTGGTAGGCACCCTGTATAACTACAAGTTTAAATTTTATTTGTTAAAAGTCAATTTTTCTAGAAAAAAAACTCAACAAAAAAAAGTTTTTTTCTACCACTTTAAAATTTCTAGGAATTTTTCATCTCTACTTATGCCCCTCTTATAGTCGTCTCCCTGGACAGGTTTTTTGTGTTGACTGGAAAAGTTAAACCACAGAAAGAAAATAGCTTTAAAATTTGAGGAAAAATCAATTGATAGAAAGATTGCTTCCTATTTTTGATGATACAAAAAATGATCTGTTTCAAATGATGAAAGCATATTTATAAACAAAAATTGCTAATGGAAGATTGTTAAAATTCTTTCTTCTTAAAAGCTGTATAGATTTGGCATATGAAAAACTAATTTAGTATTAATATTTTTACAGTATTTACTATACTAAACTGCTTTACCAGTTAGCTCTATTCAGAAACCACTTCTTAAAAAAGCCAAATTTTTTAGTGTTCAAAAATTGGTCATAGAAAAGTTTCACTGTACATATTTTTCTTAATGAGACATTGTGTATTGTTAAAAATATGCAATAAAACAATGTACAATGTCACACATAACAATAATTCTGTTTTTTTTTTTTTTTTTTTTTTTGCTTTTTATATGAGTTATAAATATAATTTCTGTTATAGAAGTTTGCTAAGTCTTCTGTATGCGGAATTTGAGGAAGCTCTAAAACAAGTTCCTGACCATGATGCTCAGTTTTATTGGGCAAAAGTGAAAGACCCTCATGAAGAACAGGCTTATAAATATTGGAGGGAAATTTTATCTACTGTTCCACCTAATGTAAGTTGATGTTTTAAATTTTATTTCAATTTGTATATTTTATGCTTTTGTAGTAGTTTCAACATGTTTTGTTATTGGTATTTTATTGAGATTCAGTTCATTGAATATCCTAACTTTGTGTGAAAATATTCTATAAAATAAAAAGTAGTGCAGCTTTTTAGGTTGTTCTTTTGGGAAATAAATTTATATGTAGTAAAATAAGTCCATATCTTGATATAATCCTTTCAGAGACTGCATCCAAAATGGAGAACACAAAAATTACATATTTTATCACCATGGGCGTCGGGAGGGGGGGTCAAACGGGTCACTTGACCCCCCCTGGAAAATGTGACCGTTTAAAAAAAAAATAGGCATCATATACAAAAATTGTCACCTGCCTCTTTTCCGGAAGTAAAGTAATTTATGTATTTTAACATACTGTAACAACTTGCTGTAAAATTTCTGTGAAAAAAGATTATTTTCCTAATTGCTGGTATGTTTCAACCAAGGACGAATTAAAGGGAAGGGACGTACACCCCTTCGTTAAAAAAAAATCAATTTAAAAACCCTATTTTACTTCCATAAAATGGTTGTGTTTGTGTATGTGAATCTTCTAACTAACCTTCGTCCACCCCCACTCCCTTCTCTCACACACACACATAAACAAAATTGCATTAATCCGTCGCAGATTTCAACACATGCGCAGCATCTTTATAGAAAATCAGAACATTTTCATATTTTATCTTGTAATCTTAATTGTTCTAACATTAATATTTAAGATACATTCTTCGTCTGAATTGTACTTTTACCATTTCAAGTTTCTTATCAGTTTATTTGCCCCACATAGTTCTATAGTTTTATTTTTACATTCCATAATTTGCTTGTCAAGCGTATTTCCCAGACAGCACATAAGCTTAAATCAAGCTTGACATGTCTTTGAATTTGACTTATTAATACAAGCTTGACAGTTCAATTCATTTTAAGCTTGCAGCAAGCTTGGAGATTACCAAAAAAATGAGTCAGCAAATATTTTCCCGCCGAACTTAAGTCATTTGAACTGTCAAGCTTGAATACAGCTTGATTACTGCTTGATTTGGAACGCCACATTCACATAACAAATAATTTATCATCAGTCATAACTGAACTTGACCATAGAATTTTTTTTAAAAAGATTCTATATTTGCAAATATTGAAATTCTTCAAAATAAAATAAATATATAGTACAAAATTGATTTCAAAATCAGTCGTTTGTCTCGATTTTGGTCAATATTGCCCAACATGAGTGTTGCGATACTGAAAGTTTTAAAACGTGTGCTGCTTTTAAGTTTATATTATGCTTATTTCTCTAGTAGTAGAGTCTATAAATCACACGTAACATTATTTTAATTTTAATTCATCCCATAGAAAAATAAAAGAAACAGATCGGCATCGGCCAATACTGATCAATCTTGCCAAAAAAACGGCGTGACAACCATAACAGTCACTTCAAACTTTAGTCTTGTCACTGCGAGTGAGATTGGCATGGTGGTTAGGACGCTGGCTTCCCACACCTTAGGTCCCTAGATCGATCCCAGCAGCGGACGCTAGATGGAAACAGATTAAAATAACTTGAAGTTTCAGCAGAGAGGGCGCCCCAGGTATTGAGACTTTTGTTGGGGGGAAGTTTTTTAAAGTTTCAATTAAGCTTGCTATGTCAAGCTTAATGCAAGTTGGGCAAATGTAAACTTGGACACTTGATTCAAGCTTGCATTAAACTTACACGCTTGAAATTTTCAAGCTTAATTCAAGTTCATTGACTTGATAAATCAAGCTTACGGCAAGTTTGACGCAAATTTGCTGTGCTGTCTGGGTTAAAGAACTAAGTTTTTATTTTCTTTCTATTGTGTGTGTGTGTGTGAGAGAGAGATTATCAACAAACTAGATTCTACCCACGACTTCGTCCGCGTCGGCTTGAATTGGGTCCAGAGAGAAATGAAGCATGTGTGAATAACAGAAAAGAAATAGTTTGATGACACTAGCACTATAGACCAAAATAACCATAAAAAATCTTTAAACTCGTTTCTGTAGTTACAGAGATATAGCTATAGCGTAATGTATAAGAATTTTTTTTTTGAGTGTCCTTGTAAAAGAACTATTTATGCTATATGCATGAAAGGTATCCTATAATACTCAGGAGTAGTGCAGCTTACTATTAGTGAAAAAAAGTTTAGAATCGGTTCAGTAGTTAAAGAGGTGTCCATAGAGCGTAATGTATTGGAATCATTTTGAGTGTTTCTGTAAAAGAACGATTTATGCTATATCCGTGAAAGGTAGCCTGTATGCCGTGAAAGGTAGCACGCTATTCTGCAAATAGCATTTATGCTTTATTTCAAAAGCATTGGTCATTGTATATTAACGACATTAACAATTCTACTGCATACAACATTCTCCATTCTAACAGATGAGACTGCCGATATTGTAGTGAAAGAACAATTATTCCTTTGTGTATATTTTGGCAAATCAGCACTACTGATAATTAAAGAATTTCTAGGCTTCTCAATCCTACAAAAATTTTATGGAAAAGCACTGCTCATTCCGTTACAGAAAAATGTTCCCATATCGGACCGAACATGGAAAAACTAATAGAACAGCACTCTCACAAATAACCGTACCATTACTGGAAACTTTCTGTAAAATTTTACGGAAATTCCTCGTTTATATTTGAATACAGAATAATTTCTGTGTATCAAGGGCCAGCGTTTCACTGGTACAAAATTTCTAGTGGAATTTACAGGAATAGAATTCCGTAAATATACGGAAATAGTAATGGCGTCCCAGTGGCCAGTACATTTTCAGCGTTTTCACGAAATTATTATTATTATTATTATTTTACAGTGAAGGTTATGACACATGTTCTGTGATGGTAGAAAAAGAGGATGGCGTGCAAGCAATCATCAAACGTATCTGCTTAACAACTGCATATTTTCACTGTGCATCACGCAAATTAAACTTTCAAACTACAGCCTATAAATTATGTAAAATTCCTTACATCATTTGACTGATATTTTTTTTAATAACCTTTTTTCGTACAATTGTAAATCTTATTTGCTTTAAAATTAACTTTCTACATTTTTCACTTTAACATAACAGTTTTATCCTTCGCCTGAATCATCATTTTATCATTTCACGTTTCAATTAGTTTATTTAACTAGTATACAATGAACGCTCTCTGATGTGAACACCCCGGTATTATGAACACATTACGACGCTCCCAGCGAAACTCCGTAGACTTAACATAAGATGAACTCTTTGCATTCTGAACACCTTCTAATTTGAACATCCCAGTATTATGAACGCTACTTTTGATCCTCATTGTCCCGTACTTCTCTATAAATGAAATTTTGTTTTATTTTTAATCGAAATACGGGGAATTCCCCTAGTGTGCAAATTCGGAGAGAGGTACGCTGCACGAGCATACACAATGCAAGTACTGTATTGTACCGTTTATTAAGGCAAAGGTGCTCAAGGGCTATTTGACTAAGGAGCGGTGCTTTGGATGGGGGACTTTTTAAGGGGTTCTTCCGCTTATTCAACCTCTGGCGAAAACTACTTAAAACGCAACCATTAGTCATATGGCCGCGCAATTGGCCCGAACCCTGGACCTTCACACTTCAGCTACCTACCATGCTCAGTGTCTATATCCACTCGGCCATACTGGGGCCCATGCACAACGTAAGAACAGACTAAAATTACTTTTCTTTCGTATAATGTACCGATTACCGAATATGTAACTTTTTTTTTGGGGGGGGGAGGTGTTGTCCTGTTACTTGTCATAAAAAATGGATTAAAAATTTTCAAGAAATGTAGTGTAATTATATAATTTTGTTGTTTTGTTTTATAAAAAAAATTTCAACACGCTTTTATTAGCTTCACCTGTTTGTATGCTTGTATGTTTGTAACTGACTCCTTTGAACTCGATTTTGACCCACTTTAAACGGTCAGATTTAATTTAAACTTTGTAGATATATCAAGGATCGATGAGAATACAATAATTTGATAAGTTTATCCCATTATCCTGATTTTAACATGCTTTTATTTATTAGCTTCACCTGTATGTATGTTTGTAACCGACTCTTTTGAACTCGAATTTGGCACACTTTAAACGGTTGGATTTAATTTAAACATTGTACATTTATGAAGAACCGGTGACAATACAATAATTTTATAAGTTTATCTCATTATCCTGATCAGGATCGCCAGGATTCAATAATTTCCTCATTTCTTATCCTGATTGAAAGTAGAACACTTCCAAAGATTACAATCTTCAGAAAACCTTTTTTACTGTGGCCGTGATCGTATAGTAGTTAGTACGTTGCGCTATGGCCGCGATAACACAGGTTCGAATCCTGGGCACGACAATATTTTTATTTTTACAAAATATCGTGAAAGAACATGTTAAGGCCATTCTTTTTAACACGCTTTTATTTGTTGATTAGAGACCTATTTTTCCTTTTTAGTGAGGAAGGTAGCATTTAACTGCAGGTTGATTAATTCTTTGGTGCACAGCAGGGGCGTAGCAAGAGGGGGGGGCTCAGGGGGCAGCTCCCCCCGAAATGGGACCCTTAACTTAGCTTACAATTTGATTTTAGCTTACAATTGAACTTTAGCTTTAAATTTGATACCCAGCCCACCCCGAAATAAAATCCTGGCTACGCCACTGGTGCACAGTGAAAATAAATTATCTCACAGTTTGTACTTTCCAACTTAGTGTTATTTAGTTTTTTATGAGATATATCGAAAATAAAAAATAAATTTTAAATACATACGGTTTAACAAAAACTAAAACACGCTTTTATAGCAAATCGAACTAAAAAGTGAAAAATAAAAATATAGTTTAAAAAAACCAAAAAACACGCTTTAGTGATAAATTGATCCAACTGAAAAGCGAAAAATAATTCTTAATATAGAAATAAAATAATGAACGAAAAATAGTAGTAGTGTGAAAAAAGCGCGGGGTGCTCCATACATCAGTTTTTGAGAATATTTGATCGGTACGAATAGTACAAAAATGATACAAAAAATATAGCACAAAGCGCCCCACGCTTTTTTCACAATAATACTATTTTTCGTTCATTAATTTATTTCTATATTAAGAATTATTTTTCGATTTTCAGTTCGTCCAATTTATCACCAAAGCGTGTTTTTTGGTTTTTTAAACTATATTTTAATTAAAATAAAGAGCTACCAATGGTCGATGGAATAAGACACTGGACACTGGTCGGAAACGCTCTGATGTCGTATTCACTATCGGAAATAACTTTTTTCCGACACGTCAGACAAAGGCGAAAACTTGCATTCCGATAACGAAGAGTAGAATTTGGATGGGTGTTTTATTGCGTGTATTATGGTGTGTTAAGCACTCCCACAAAAGAAACCCTTTCCCTGGCAAGGCTGACTCATCCTCCCTGTTAAAAAATACACGCCTTCCTTGATCGATGTCTCTCTATCCCTCGGAAATTCTGAAGACAATGCATTTGTTTAAGAAAAATGAGAGAAATCCGTGCGTTTTGATTGGTCGATCGGTCCCAGTGTCGAGATTGACCTAGCAGGTACAAAAATACTCACTTCTTTTATTCGACATTCATCGTGCTAACACTAAATAGAAGGTCGCGGCTATTTTTCAGAAGAATTGGACTATCCGGGAGAGAGAACTATCTGTCCCTGTTATTCTCCGATAACATTGTGGTAGAGTCCCTGAGTTCTGGCCTACCGCATGGCTGTCGATCTAACGGTGAGGAATTTTGAGCAGTTTTCTCCACGTGAATATACATTAGAACCGATTAGTATGTCCTCTGCTCTAGGCATTCCTACCTGTGGCAGAGAGCCCTAATGTGCTTTGCCTTAAAAAGAGAAAAAAAAAAAAACGGGATAAAAGTACATTATATATTTGACTGAATTTAGTTTGATTTAATTGACAATAGCCTCCAAATCTTAAGTCAAGTCCTTCATCTGGGTAATCAGCATGGCTTATTAGGCAGTCTACCGTTGTTATTACTAATGCCCTCTGGCAACTGCAGAAAGGAGCCAGATCCTCCATATAGAACGGCGATGATCGAAAGAGAGTGGCTTCCAATTTAATGAGCCCCAGTGGGTGGAAGACCGATTTATCTCGGGGTCTTCAATCTACGGTCTCGGGGACCGATTCAGGTCGAGTTGAACAAAAACCAGATAAGAGACCTAGCACCTGGATCGGCTCAGAGGTATTGTTTGAACATGGAGGACGTTGGAGTCACGAACAGATTATACGTGTACGACCTCTCAATTGCGTACACAATAGGACTTTAGAAACTAGGACGCATTTTGTCGGGAAGGACAAAAGCAGTTTTGCCAATTTTTCTTTTATTGGCCATCCAAATTTTCACGACGAATTTATATCCCCACCACGAAATGTATATAACCCAATAATTTTGTTTCAGATCGATTTTATCACTTCTTTCCCCCTCCCCCCGCCCAGTGACTGCAAGTATTTCCACATTTTGACCCACCCTGGAAAATTTTCTGGCGACACCCATGTTTATCACTATTATTTAAACCAATTTGTGTGCATAAAGAAAACCATATTTTCCTCTAAAATTTAACACTCAGGATTTTTTATTTTATTTCTTTAATTACAAATTTAATCTCTATTGGCAAAAGAATTTTTTTTTTTTTTTAATTCAAAGAGAAATTATTCAGTCTGGTCTGAAAGGGCTAAGAAAAAATGATTCATTTATAATTTATACTGTTTTTTTTTTTTTTTTTTTTTTACTTTCAGCTGAGGCTCATGTGCATATTCTCGTTTATTTAACAGATTGACAATAGAATGAAAAAGGATTCATTATGTAATAAAAATGAACAAAAGTATCTAATATATAAATGGGAAAGTTTGTTTGTTTGGTCTGGTAAACAAATCCACTGTGTTCGACTGATCGGCCTGAAATTTTCCACAAATATGTAAAGCAGTGTAGAGAAGGATATTGGTGACTTTCAAATTCTGAAAATTCATTTGTCTTTCAATGCTTGGCAACTTTTCATAATTTTCAGCTCCATAAAGTTTTTTTGATATGTGATTAATTACAAAGTGAACTTTTTTTTTGGGGGGGGTGTTGTTGTCCTTTTAATAGTTCAAGTTAGATGTTGCAAGTGGGATTGGCATCATTCAGATTTTATAAGTTTAAATATGCATTAGAAACCCTATAAGGTTTGCAAACTTTAACATAAAAATTGTACTGCAAGCAAAACAATACGATTCCATAATAGCCACTAAAACTTATAGTTAAAAATGCTTTAAAGTCATTACCACATAAAACTGTTTAAAAATATATTTCAGCCACTGCCATGGCTGTCATCATTTAAAAACTATTGTTATAGTCTCAAGGTTAGGTGTGCATTCCATACATCAATGAAGGATGCATGCTTCTTTGACGGCACGAGATCACCTCCGCGCACACAACACCTGGCAATTGAAGGCCAGTCGAAGAGTACCTTTTGGCCGAGCTGGATTGTACCTTGCCATAAGTCCCTGGATTCAAACTCAGCTCTCGTCGCACGCTCTCCCTACATTGATGACCCAGACAACGAGCACGCATTCTCCTTCTCGCCAATAGCGACAGATGATGCCAGCATGGACCTCTACAATCTCTCGCTCGGCTCTTCAAAAAATCCGCAATGAGTGGCAGCGACCTCACCAAAGTCCGCAATGAGTGGCAGGGACCTCACAAAAGTCCACAACGAGTGGCAGCGTTGCATAACGCTTGGAACATCATTTGTCAGCCTACAACTGACTCTCCAGGGGGGGGGTGGGGGTAGTGTTGCAGCACGAGATCACCTCCGTGCACACAACACCCGGCAATTGAAGGCCGGTCGAAGGGTACCTTTTGGCCGAGCCGGATTGCACCTTATTGTACCACCCAAGTCCCTGGGTTCAAACCCAGCTCTTGCCGCACACTCTCTCTACACATCATATCATTTATGGTGCCATGATGCATGCATAACAATAGATGGTGCCATCAACGACATGATGCACGCATCCTTTGATGGTGTATGGAATGCACTTCTCACCTCGAGAGATGGAAGAAGTAACGCAACAGTTTCCACTGATGAGAGGCATTGTAATGACTAAAATCTATGTTTAAACAGTTTTTATGTGGTAAAGACTTTTAACTAAGAATAACTAGTAAAAGTTGGGAATCTTAGATTTTAAATGAGATTAAAACTAAAATAAAATAAATAAAAACTTTGTGAAAAAAAACACACATAAAAGGTTACTTCAAGGCGTAGTGATCGTTTCGACCGAAAATTCGTTTGGTCTTCTTCAGACAAACCCTTCCATCAAACAGAGCAGAGGGAACTCTCCTGGAAGGGTTTGTCTGAAGAAGACCGAACGAATTTTCAGTCGAAACGATCGTTACGCCTTGAAGTAACCTTTTATGTGTGTTTTTTTCACAAAGTTTTTATTTATTTTATCTTATAACACCAGTTTTTTGAGTGTTTATTTTCAGATTAAAACTATTTATTTTTCCAATTTAAAATCCACTATACTTTTTCGATGTGCTCAAAGCTTCAAGAAGAGTTATTCTGTTAGCAGCTGAGCAGCAAATGCCAAAATATTACAGTCAAACTTCTACAACTTGAAATTTCTGAAATTCTCTACATTTAAAAAACCAAATTTGAGTGTAATTTTTTATGCTTATCTTAAGAGAATGCCTTTCAGAACTTCTGTATCTCAAATTTTGTATTGTAGAAATTACAAAAATTGATTCCTAAAGACCACACACAACAGATGTCCAAAGTTGTATATCCATGTACCTAGAAAGAGAGCAAAAAAAGGGCAACAGCTTTTCTTAAATTTAAAATCTTCAAAATTTGGTCTTATGAGGGATTTACAGCTCTTGTTAACTTTAGAAAGTTAATAGGAACTAAGAATGTTAGACATCAAAAGCCATTAGTTTTTTGTTGTTGTTAAAAGTATGCATATATGTTTAAAAAATACATTATTAAGGATGTATGTATAATTAATCTGCAATCATTGACTGTATTTTTATACAACACAAGCACTTAAAATGTGTTATAAATAATCACATTTAAAACTCTTTAATTCTCAAAACCTCTTTATTTTGAATTGTTATTTTTTCCCATGAGATTTGACAGAAGCAGGTTTGACTGTATCTGCAAAAAATCGATTGCTGAAAATGTCATACTATTTAACTTTCTTTTAGTTGCATGCATATGTATATAGTTGAAATCTGGCTAATAAAAAATTATTTTCATTCATTATTAGTATTGAATTGCATAGTTTAGAAGTTGAAAGGGGGGAGGGGTATTAACAAATATGGATTAATACATAAATAAAAACTTTGAAAAAAAAGCACACATAAAATGTTACTTATAAGATGTTACGATCGTTTTGACCAAAAAATTCTTTCAGTCTTCGTCAGCCAAGCCCCTCGACTCACTGAGCTGAGCAAAAAAAAAAAAATAATAATAAATAAAAATAAAAATAATAATAATAATAATAAAATATTATCATTATTCTGCATTTATGTTATTTTTATTTTATGTTCTTTTGCTTAAATTATTATTATTATTCTGCTTTTATGTTATTTTTGTTTTATGTTCTTTTGCTTGTTCTTTTTTGTGTAGTGTTGTTCTTTTTTGCTTTTTATTTTATTACTATTTATTTATGTATTTTTGTTTGTCCTTTTTTTCTTTCTTTTTATCCCTTCCCCTTTTCTCCAAGATTTTGTTCGCCTTTTCTTGTTTCCTTGTGGCAACATGCTTGTTTATTTATTTTTTCCATTTCCCTCAGCTCAGTTAGTCGAAGGGCTTGTCTGATGAAGACCGAAAGAATTTTTTGGTCAAAATGATCGTAACATTTTATGTGTGCTTTTTTTCACAAAGTTTTATCACAAAGATTATTTATTTTATCATTTAGCACCAGTATTTGAGTGCTTTTTTCGTACATAAATAGCATCTTCTGGAGTAACTACTACAAAGCTATTACTTATTCTTTTTTAAGTTAACTGTAATAAGATGTGAATGTTACATTATTAGTGAAACAATTTGGCAGTTTTGTTCCCTTTGAAAACAAAAACTATTTGTACTAATTTTTCTGAGATGGTATGTGGTATAAAAGGTGGCACGGACAATTGCGTTGTGTACATACTTTACTTGAAAACAAAAGATTCGTAGTAAAAAAAAAATATCTTCAAAGAAATTATAAATAAAATTGAAATAGTATTCATCCGGAGTAGTGCTGATTCTTCAAACAAAACAAGAAAAAAATCCAATCTGTTATATGAGAACAAATATATTCGTAGTCAAAGAGGTGCAGAGAGTGAAGTTGGGCCCCGGGAATAAAATCTTCTGAGTTACCTCCAAAAGCCCTTTTGATCTCTTATTACACCAATCATTTAATCCTTATTAAAATTATTAATTATTTAAGGAAACTTTAAATTAATAGTAATTGGAAAATATTTAATAGAATTAAAATTATCAATTTAAAAGTATTATATTTTGATAAACATTCATGTTCTAAAAAATACCAACATTTTGTTTTGAAGGTTTTGTTACCACCATAGAAAAACTGTATTTGGAACGTTAACAACATTTTTGCATGGCATGTTTTCTCAGTATTGAAAAAATTAATATTGTTATTCATAGTTCCATTTAAGCTGACAGCCGAAAAAGAATTCAGAGTACACTATGAAAGAGTAAACCAGAATTTCCCAGAGTCTGGATCATTAATATTTTCTAAACGAAAATTTAAAATTTCGGAGGGGCCCATAGTCTTTCCTCTGGCTATGCCTTTTCTTCCATAATTAAACAATGTGTCTTGGAAAAAAAAAAAAAACTTCTAGCTTTAGGCAAACCATTAATTAGCATTGTCAAAGTCTACTTTTCTTGAAAAAGAAGACTCGATCATTAACACTCTTCATTTTCATCAAGTTTGTGGATTATGCTAGCTGTATTACAAAATTGACAACATATAATTAAGTATTAGATATAAACAGCAAAAAGGAGAGCCCCCCTTCACAAAGTACGGCACTGGAAATTTTTCCCCCCTTTAAAGGGAAGTCAAAACTTGTCAAGCTTTCTAAGGATTCAGCACAGCTGACTCACCTAACAAAAACATGCAGATAGTACAAACAGATTGAGATGATGGAATCTGGGTGTAAAAAGCTATGATGTATTTCATTCAAAAAGAGGTTTTTTTAAATGTTTAGTCTGTGTCACAGGGACTTTTTTTTCTCTTATTAAATAGCCATTATTTGATTATTCAGTGTAATCTTGTTAACATGAACTTCTAAGTAGTATAAGAAATTGTGAGATTAGTTAGCTGTCATCATTAGTTAATGTACTGTATTCTGTTCTGATTATAATAACTGATACATTAACTGTAATGCATGTTGTACACATCGTGTTTTAGTTAAACTTTTACCACTAAATGTTCAATCTCCTCAAGATTATATTTTGTTTATTAAACATGAGTTAAATTCATTATTTTACCTTTTCTTTATTATTATTATTATTATTTAGTCATTTTCTCAAGAATGCTACAATTTCTACTTTTAACATGCATTAAAAAATTTGTCTTTCTAGAATTTTGAATTATTATTGGCTAGAAAACCATTTTTTTTTTTAAATAAAAGATGGCATGTCCACTCTGTAATAAGAAAAATAAAGTCAAAATAAACATTACGCACATATTACATTTTATGTACAGAATTTGACAGATAATGGAAGCACCATAAATGCCCTATAACATTTATACATGCATTCTTTATTATCCAGATAGAACATTTTTCCTTGAAGAAGAAAAAAGAGATTATTAATGCAAAAACATTTTCGGTTTATTGCACTCAGTGTTATTAGGCTTTATCAATGTATCTATGACAAGTGCAAAATAATCTGAATGTTATTAAACACAAGGTACATTATTTGTAAAAGATTTTTGAAAATGATCTGTTTATTTAATAGAATTTTAAATTGTATTTTATAAATCCTCATCATTTATTATTGTATTTATTTTCTTTATAGTAGTAACTGCAATTTACATTTAAAAAATATATTTGCCTTTTCTGTATATTTTAGAAATCTAACTTCAATGCAAAGCCTCATCATGGCATTGGTCCTCATGATATAGGAATTAAAGGTTGTCGATTCTATTGTCTACCTCATAAGGTATGCACATATTCATCAGAGTTGCTTCATAATACCTATATAAATAATGCTTTAAAAACATTAAAGCAAAACAGCAACTAATAAAATAATTAAAACTTTGTAAAGTAACACATATAAAAAATCTACTTAATGTCAATATGTGTATTTCGGGATGAAAATGTTCTCCCTTTATCAACAGTAAAAAGGTTCACACAAGTACATTGTGCATATTTATGTTAAGTAGATTTTTATTGTATTATTTTATGTTGTTATAATTATTACATCTTTTTTAAATTTCCTTTTTTCTATTGTTTCTTGTTATTGTTCTTCATAATTTAAAAATCTAATAACATAATGA
>JAWZYV010000964.1:0-19008 GCA_038373885.1 Cheiracanthium punctorium | reverse complement strand
CAAATTTATGCAGTTTGAAAGGATTTTCGCAAAATCTCAAAATCCAATCAAGATTTTTTTAAAGTTCGACGCCTATGTTTTAAGTTGAGTGACCACCTATCATGCCACTCAATTTCATATCATTCGCTTCAGTCGTTTTTACGTGATGCTTGAACAAAAATTTACGCAGTTTGAAAGGATTTTCGCAAAATCTCAAAATCCAATCAGGATTTTTTAAAAATTGGACGCCTATGTTTTAAGTTGAGTGACCACCTATCATGACACCCAATTTCATATCATTCGTTTTTACGTGATGCTTGAACAAAAATTTACGCAGTTTGAAAGGATTTTCGCAAAATCTCAAAATCCAATCAAGATTTTTTAAAAATTGGACGCCTATGTTTTAAGTTGAGTGACCACCTATCATGACACCCAATTTCTGACATTCGCTTCAGTCGTTTTTGCGTGATGCTTGAACACAAATTTACGCAGTTTGAAACGATTTTCGCAAAATCTGAAAATCTAATCATGATTTTTTAAAAATTCGACGCCTATGTTTTAAGTTGAGTGACCACCTATCATGACACCAAATTTCATATCATTCGCTTCAGTCGTTTTTACGTGATGCTTAAACAAAAAAAGCGTCACGGACAGAATGACAGAATGACAGACAGACAAACTTTTTTTTGAGGGTCGCATCGGATTCCCGGGTGCTTGAAACGGATAGAAATCGCAAAATTTTTGAATTCCAAGAAATGTACAGACAAAAGTCTAATTTTATTTATATAGATATGTAAATGAACTTTACACAAAGTTTAACATTTACTTTCTTACCGTTACAAAGACGAGCGGTTATTATTCTTTGTTGTTACACACATTATTGCTAGCCCATATTAATCTTTCAGTATCCTACAAGAATCAGTAATGCAATTTTCGTCCTCGCTTCAATCTGCATCCATGGGAACATATAGGTTTAAACCCGAAGAGTTTATCTGCATCTATAATCCATATCTATTAATTGCTAAAACCCCGGACTAAACATTTAATAAAGAAAGGTTTTCTCTAATCGTATGTAAATTCATACAAAAGCCAAATGATGATTGCTTTTAAACTGTTCACTGTTTCTTTTTTATTTCCGTAACATATTACCTTCAAATCTAAAATTTTTTATTCATATTTAAATGCATGCATTTAAATATGAATAAAAATTTTAGATTTGTAATTTTAGACTGCAATTTTAAATGCATTAAAATATATATTTAGAACAATTAATCAACAAATAAAATAAAAAAATATTAGGAAAAGAACATGGAATTTCTAACTCTACTGTTTTTCGCGGATCAACTTGCGGTGCGGTCGGCAACCCCTAGCGTGCAGTGTATAACAGCGGGAGAAACGACTCTTGCCAAAGGAGTCTGACTGCACGCCAAATCGCCAGAGAGCAATTTAATCCGCTCTGCCCAGCCTCTCGTTGGGTAGATGCCCTTCGTGTAGGCTTGCCATAACACAGAATACTGAAATACTCAATAGACGATAGCGCACTTTTAGGAACTCCCGCCCAATGTATTAAATTCTTTTTGCAGCCTTGTAAAAAACTACACATCTTGTACACGCGAAAATCAATATGGGTGGTCTATAATATATATACAAAATTTCAGCTCAATCAAATGCACTATTTAAGAGCTATCGTGTTTGCTTACGTACACAAATCCATCACCGCAAAAACAAAATAAATGAATTAATGCCCGAAAACGTGTAAATACATGAAAATCTTAAAAGTCGAATATTTTCATGATTACAATACTTTCCATATATGTTCGGAAAATAAAAATGCGATAGACTTAAAGATGAGGATCATTTACACTTGAGAGAAATGACAAAATATTATTCCGAAAATCAGTCATCACATTTGCGTAATAGCAATATATTTTTTTTTTATCGTAGCAGTTTCATAGTTTTGCACCATTTTATTTTTTATTGGACCTTTAATTATAACCCTTTTGTGCAGTATGGCTAACGTAATGTATGGGTACATCCACGCGCCACTGTAGCGTACGCAGACTTCCTTCAAGGGGAGGGGGGGGGAAGACATAATTTGCATGCACATTAAGAAAGTACTATCTCCGCACTCAACATCATTTCCCCCCCCCCTTTCTTCAAAAAAGAAATGGTATGCAAAAAAAAACAAGAAAAAACATAAAAGTAATGGATGATTGGTACATAATTGGAGTTCATGAGATCAATGATGTTACATATGATGTTACATAACACGTAAAACTGTATGTCTTTTCAAATATATTAACATTCCTGATAGCACTAGATCAGTGATTCCGGATTTCTTTCCACTATCTTGCGACAGTGCAGAGAGTAGTTTCTTTGGAAGGAGCTATGCATTAGAGTTGTGTATAAATAAACGTAATTTTCGCAAGGCATAAAAATCTAAATGCTTATGAGATCGCATAGTGCCAAATGAATAAAACATTGAGTATGGTGGATTGCTAAAGTATTAAAATCCAGACTTCCAGGCAACTGCGTCTATCTAACGGTCTGAAGTTTTGGGCGATTTTTGCCAGATGTTACGCGAATATGCTTCGAATTTCTGAAAAAGAACTCGCCCAAGGCAACGCCCCCCGCTAAGCAGATACCCGTCTTTTAGATTTGCCTCAGCAAAATACTCACATACGATATACACATACTCACATACCTGCATCGAATGCTAACACTGACTGATCTAAAAATTTCGGTGTTAGGAGGATACGTACCCCTAGCTAAGCCCTTAACTCACACTTCCTTTAAAAAATTTTTTTTTAAATAGACCTACAATTTAACCTTTCCAGGGGCGGTGTCAACATCGGTATGTCACTTTTTTACATTTCTTTAAAGTAAAGAAAGAACAACTACTAATTATTTCAACTTTTAAAATTATTAGGTCGGTGCATAATTATCAGGCGTTTTTCCCTTTCCCCATCGGCCGAAACAGTCCCAGCTTTCGCTCCCTTCCAGTCTGCTAAAAGTACCTGGTCGTCAAAATTCGATGGTCGACCTCGTCCTGGCTTATCTTCCAAGCTAATGTCACCAGACTTGAAACGGGCAAACCACCCTGCATCGAATTCTGTTGTATTGTATTGTGGCGAAGCTACGCAAGGGCTATCTGCCAAAGAGAGGAGGTGCCTTGGTCGAAGGACATTTTAAAGGGTTCTAACGCGTATTCACACTGTAACTGGATAAAAGCGACCAAAACTCAACACTGTTAGATTGACAGCCGCAGAATAGGACAAAATGCTGGACATTCACACTTTAAACAATTTTTTTTAATATTGTAAAAAAGTGGCATGCTGAAACTGACTGTGTCCACAAAAGGTTATCTTTTTATTAAAAAATAAAAGGTAATACAATCACAATACGGAAAATTATCTTTGACCCCCAATACTTCAATAAAATAATCTAGCTGAAGTAGCAGCTTTAAAAAAAAAAATGAAAAAAATCCTCTTCAATATACATTGTCAGCGATCCAGAGTGGGGGGAGGGACACAGGAGCACGTACCACCTGAAAATTACAGTGTAGAATATTGACTTCGTTTTTAAATTCAAGTGAGTTTATTTACCAGAAATATGAGCCAAATGTTTTGTGCCACTTCCAGAATTTTTTCTGAATCCGCCACTGTTAGTATCTACCCTGTTCATTTTAAATTAAATTCAAAATGTGCAAGTTAAAGGCTTATTTGGGAGGGCGCCTTATTGTTGGGGGCCCAGGCAATTGCCCCGAATGCGATGCTGAAAATCAGTCCTTGCATGTATCCTGTGTTTTATGTACGGAACACGAGTCCGGGTGGTAAACCCACTCAATACTTTTACCTTTCATTCACCCTCCTCTCAGTCCGAAAAGCAGATGATTCGGATCAAAATTTTTAGGTTACTCGAACGGTTAGATCTTATACCGTATTTAAATATATTGGACCAATTTGTTATATTTTTTAACGGATTGTGTCAATATGAATGGCATTTCGTTATTGCGTTATAACGGTATGAAGATGTCGTTCTGTTCCTTTAACGTTATGGTCTCATACCGTATTTAAATTGTTATTGAACGAAAGGTTATATTCTAACTAATTGATACTGTATCGTTATCAAATAGTTATGTGAGTTTAACGTTATAAACTAAACGGTTAACATGATTAACCGAATGCATTCTGCTACTCTTCTTAGAGTTATTATGTATAGCACAGAAAAGAATAACGTTATATTAAGTGTACGTTGAATATCGTTATTGAATATAACGTTATTTCCCGAGCACTCTTGGGTCAAGTAACCGAATACTGATTTCTCAAATCATTAACGTTATAGATTATAACGTTATTTCGTGAAGAACGATTTGAAAGTTACGGTATGAATAACGTTATTCGGCTTGTGAATAACGTTATGATTTGTAACGAATAACGAATTGGTTATAACGCACATTACGTTAAGTTACGGATCCCTGTTAAAAACAGCCCTCTGCCGAACAAAACAAAAGAGTTAGTCAATTAAAACCATTAAAAATAGCAATACGACAGCTGGTGTTTGTGAAAAGATTATCGTCGGATTTTTTTTTTTTTTTTAATACAGATGCAATTTAACTTGTGTATGTAAATAGAAATAGAGTTTTAAGATTAAATTATTATGAACTAGCTGCGTGCCCGTTCTTCGCACGGTAGGAAACGAAAATTTTCCTCACATGTGTAATTCGAATTAATTCCAAAGAAGTGGAATCTAGAAAAAGCAAAATTATTTCACTCTTGACTTAAAGTTTGCGTCATATATGTACTAACCTGAGATCATTGCAATATAATGACACAAAAAAAAAAACTATGTCAGCGTCATTCGGTATCAAAAAAGTGAAAAGTTAGACCGTTTGCATTGAACTTCTCTCTTTCAAAATGTCTTATTTCCGCATCATGCTGGCTTTTAGGTTCACGTTTTAGCGTTAACTACCTCAGACACTACATGAAATGGGCATTTTTTTAAATTTTAAAATTACGTTATGCAACCCTTTACAAAAAGAAGAGATAAGACTGCGCTATTTATAAAGGCTTTAAAATTGTTTTTCTAGATTACGCAGTTTAATTTTTCTTCTCACAAATAAATCCAGTATTGATAAGAGGAAATCGAGCCAAGCAAAGAAATCGTCTGCTTGGACATAAGAATAACTATGTACACAAAACGAAATCTTTGGAATGAGAAACTTTTTTCACGTTTGCAGGAGAGCGCTCGTTGTAATTGCTTCACAGCGGGCTTTGACTTTTAGTTGTACAATACAGTAGTGTTTGGCGCATTTTGGCTTCAAATATAAGACAATAAACAACAGATGTTTTAATTCGAATTTCGCAAAAAATCGCTTCCAGACATGGCGGGACCCGTCCTGGCAAATTGCCATACAAAATTTGACTGGCCTACGATTTGGCGGAATTCCCCCCCCCCCCAACTTTAATCAATTAACTTAATTTAGTGAAAATTCTGAATATAGATCGTTTAAAATTGCCTTAATAACTGCATTATTTCTGAACGGAAAATTAAAATTCAACGCCGTATTTCAATAAAAACTAAGCTTGTTTTTAACAGTACGCTCTCATTATTAAATTGCACCAAGCGCTAAATTCATCTTTTCAAAATCGCAAATCAACCATTTTATTTTTCGCCAAATTAAAAAGTTGCCCATTTTACTCTCGGAAAATGTCCACATCTTATTTTTTTTTTTTTTGAGTATAAAACATTTCATTCCTGCTCTGATTTCACATGCACACGATATTTTAATTAAAAAATAACCTTACAAATAATGTAAACAAAAAAAATCGTTATTCTTTTATTTTTACTTCAAGAGTGAATAATTTAATAAACTTGCCAAACATGGCAATCTAGATATGCTCAAACCTCGCTCTTTCCACTGCGGGGTTAAAATTGCGAAATGTAGAGAACAAAATTGATCCTTTTGCGACACTTTTTTTTATCGATATCTCCTAAAATAATTCGAATTTCGAAAAAATCGCTTCGAGTTGTGTCGGGACCCGACCTGGAGAATTTCCGTACAAAATTTGGTAGGTCTACGATCACCCGTTTCGGAGCTACGCGAGGCACAGACAGACAAACTAATGGAGAGTTTACACATTGCTTTATTTATATAGATACTGAATACTCATAAAAATAGGGAGTTTTTGCATAGCGGTTTCACTCACGCAAACGCTAACGTTAAATGCCCTTGAACAGTACAGCGCATGCGCACGAAAATCTCATTGCGCACGAAAATCTCATCATAAATTCCGAAAATATCATTGGTCAAAGTACTCCGAATAGCGGATAGCGTTAGCGTTAACGTAGGAAGAAATGGCAAGCAAAAACTTTTTCACTGAAAATGGTATGCAAAGATATCCCAGCAAACACAAGCGTTAAGGACCACTTGTGGCCACTGCTGGCTAGCCTTAAGTATCTCTTATGGGCCACTTGTATGCTGCCTTTATGGCACCATTAATAAAGTGATCGCCGGCAAGTTTAAGGAGCGTTAAGTGCGGCCCTCTTAAGGGCTTATAAGAAATTGCCTTCACTCATGTCTCTTATTCCTCTGCCATAGGTGGGCGTTTTAATATATTATTAAGGCTAGCCTTAACTACCTGCAAAGCCTCCAATGTACCTGAAAGTGTCGGATTGCCTAAGTAGAAACTGAAAAGGCACCTCGGTGGTTACGACACAATTGCCACTCTTGCCTTAACTGTGATGGTAGAGCGATTCAGTATTTTTAAAGGGTGTATAAAGTGCATGCCTTAACAAGTATTGGCGCTTTATCGAACAGTTACAGCTTGCCTTAAGAGCTGGAAACGGCACATTAACTTTTGGGTTTCCGCATAAAAATATATCTTGGCCCATTTTATGTGAAGCCATGATAGTAACTATTAGTGTAGGTCATATTTGGGGCAGTTACACTCTTGCCTTAAATGCCGTAATGACCATAAACCGCCCTTAAACTTTAAGAGTTACCGTATAAAAAATTTATTATGGCCCGTTCTAGGCAACGCCGTGATAGTAGCCAATAGTGTGGGCCATATTTGGGGCAGCTACACTGTTGCCTTAAATGCCGTTACGACCATAAACTGCCCTTAAACTTTAAGGGTTACCGTATAAAAATTTTATTATGGCCCGTTCCAGGCAATGCCGTGATAGTAACCAATAGTGTGGGCCATATTTGGGGCAATTACACTCTTGCCTTAAATGCCGTAACAACCATAAGCAGCCCTTAAAACTTTAAGGGTTACCGTATAAAAAAATTATTCTCGCCCGTTCTAGGCGATGCCGTGATAGTAACCATTAGTGTGGGCCATATCTGGGGCAATTTATTATTTGCCTTAAATTCCATAACGACCATAAACCTTATGGGTTACTGTATAGAAATCTTATTCTGGCCCTCTCTGGGCGATGCCGTGATTAGTAACTAATAGTTTGGGCCATATTTGGGGCAATTATACTCTTGCCTTAAATGCCGTAACAACCTTAACTTTTATGGGTTACTGTATAAAACTTCTATTCTGGACCACTTTAGGGGAAGTAATGATTAGTAATTATTACTTTGGGCCACATGTGAGCAATTATACTCTTTCCTTAAATGCCTTAACGACCATAAGCTTTAAGGATTACCGTATAAAAATTTAATTCTGGCCTGCGTTGGGAGAAGACGTGTTTAGGGTCATTCCATGATGACTGACGTTACAATTTTACTACATTTGTAACCTTTGAAGTTAACCAGTGGCTTGAAATATATATATTTATTTATTTAAAATTGATCAAGCGTATCATAAATAAGTACTATACTGTTAACCATTCTCAATATAAAAAATATTTTTTTCTTTTTTTAAATAAAGGGGAATCAAAAAACGTGACTGATGTTACACCTGTGTATCATTATCAATTATCAAAAAAAGAAAAAAAAAGGTTTTTTATATTGAGAATGGATAACAGTATAGTACTTATTTATGATACTCTTGATCAATTTTAAATAAATAAATATATATATTTCAAGCCACTGGGGAATTTCAAAGGTTACAAATGTACTAAAATTGTAATGTCAGTCACTATGGAATGACCCTTTAGCATGTATGACTTTGAGCCAGATTTGCAGCAATTATTTTCGCCTTAAATGCCGCAACGACCATAAATTCCCTAAAACTTTAAAGTTACCTTATTAAAATCTTATTCTTGTCTCCTCTAGGCGATACCGTGATTATTAACTATTTTATTAATAGTTATTCAAATGTATCACATGTAACTTTTGGGTGATACATGTGATACATTTGAATAACTATTGACTATGGGTTGTTATTCACATGTATCTTTGGGCCACATTAACCTCCTTAATATTGCAGTGCAATTATAAATTTATATAAAGGTTAAATAGTTATTCAAAGATGTCATCACATTTCAAATAATTTTGCACTTCTTCTAAATCCGCATCTTCTTTACAGTCGTTAAAAAGAAAACTGTTTTGTGATCGTACTGATGACTTTAAAACTTACTTCTAATTATATGGAAGTGCTTTGTAACTTTTTTCAGATCAATTATGCAAATTTTTATGAAATTGAAGAAACATTTATTTTAAAAATAAGTGTCTTAAAGTTAAAAAAAAAAATCTGAATTTTTCTTTACATAAAACAAATTTTAGCCATATTTTCACAGATATTTAGAAAATTCAAAAAGGGGTGATTAAACACAAGATGCAGTGTTAACTCGCAATGTCGTCCTAGTTTACAAGTTGGACTTTAAGCTTGGAGCAAAACTTACTGTCACTGCCTGCAATGTACAGAATAAGATTGGTTTTTAAAAGAATGTGAAATATAGTAATTTCGAAGAACAAATTAATTTTGATTTTGATTTAAGCTTGAAGCAAAACACATTTAATTAGTTGTATAGCATGAAGCATAGGGCTGGTTTAAATGAAGTTGGGAGGAAAAAAATATTTTTTCAATTCTAATAAAATGTTTAGAAATTTAATTAATTTAACAAGTGTTGCTGTTGAATTTTTAACGATTATCTGATAATTAGATTGTTATAGGGATCATAGAAACTGAAATACGAAAGCAAAATGCTTTTATTTTATTTTTATTCATATACAATTAATAATGTGATTAATATTAAAAAATGGATTTACTTTTTATTTCGTTAAGTTTAATTCATATTAGAACAGTATATTTCGCAAAATTATTCTTCTACGTAGTTGATATTTCCTTCGTGGACTTGTTAGTTTAAAGTTAGTGAGCAAAAGTGTTTTTTTAAAAGAACAATTTTTTAATGCCGGGTTTACTCGCGTAATAGTCGCACCTTTTTTGCTAATTTTTTATGGTGAAAGTCTAGGTGCGACTATTATGCATGGAAAATTTACTACATTACACTGTAACTCTGGAGCTATTTTTTCTGCTTCAAAACGGGGGTGGGACACTACTATGCGAGGGCGACTATTACGCGAGTAAACACAGTACTTTTATTTGTGTTGAAACTCAAGAACACAATTTTATCGCACCATATAAGTACGGTAATTCGAATTCAGTAATTTTTTTTCCAGTTTGCCCAATTTCTTCCAGTGCCTCGAATTTTTTACAATAAAGTTGACCAAATACCAACCCATGTAAGCTCGCAGCATTTTCCCAGATATCCTGCAGTTTTCCATGGTTATTAATATTCAAAATCAAATTCCGATACTTTTTTAAAACTTATTTAAGTTTTGCTTACCATGTTTGCGTAAGATTACATGACATGACTTATCTATTACTAATATCTGATTATATATTATCTCTCTTAATTCTTATCTCTCTTAATTCTTTGATTTGTTAAATTTGACTACTCCAAACAGGTTTATATTACATACTAGATGCATACATATTAGTATACAATTTAAAAAGAAAAAAAATTACATTTGCATAAAAAGCTTAACCTATTTCATTCTAAGTTAAGCCATAATGCAATAGTGGTTGACTTTTGTTATAGTAAGCTCACATTAAGTAAAATCGTGCTTATTATGAGAAAAAAATATTTTATATGTTTAAGGTAAGCAGTTGATTTTATGGTAATTGTACCTGTATATTTAACTCTATAAAAAAAATAACAAGACTTATAATTAGCGATTAAAAAGAAAATGATTAAAAGAAACAAAGCACATAAGTATTAGTTAAGTAATTATTTAACTCGCCTCTAAAATTTTGACGGCCGGAATTAAAATTAGTAGTTACCCCGACAAACTTTAACAACACCGGCCAACACAATTTAAAGAGAGCCAGACAAACTTATTAATACATGTCAAGCTAACGATAAATCGTGTTAGCATTAAACTTGAAAATATTCCAAGAGATTCTTGAAAAATATCCACTTTTATAGTTAAAACTATCGAAAATGTACTCTTCTGTGCAACGCAGCTGAGCTCAGCCAGTGACCACGCGATGAAAATGAAGCTAGATCTGCCCTTGCATAAAAAAACTGCGAAGCGAACCACGACCGAATACACACACAAAAAGAAGGGGGAAAAGGCATCTGTGACGTGACTTCAGCGTTCTCCAAAATTCTGAGAAATCGGGTGGGGTGGACAGGTCAAAGGTCGTGTGAAAGGACACGGTAACGTTTGTCTCCCCTGCACTGTTTATTCGACGTTAAACTGACTATTAACTAAGCTGAAAAAATTTCTCAGTGCTCCGTCTGTTTCTTCTTGGCTGGATGGGGGGGTCTCTCAGATCGCCGAAGCTATGAGCGAAAAATCGGCGATCTATTGACGTAGCATAGACCTCGTGAGGGTGACCAACCTAACAGTCGAAAGTCAGCCGCCTCCCTGACCAGCATACAACGGCTCTTTATAACGTCGACAACACAATGTATGTTTGATCTCTTTTAGACCCTATTTTTTGCTGTAAATTTTCCTCGACCTATTTTCGACATTTCGATATCGGCAATACGTAATTGATACGTGTGTGCGCTTGCTGGGTTAAATTGCACCAAGCGCTAAAATCATCTTTTCAAAATCGCAAATCAACCATTTTATTTTTCGCCAAATTAAAAAGTTGCACATTTTACTCTCGGAAAATGTCCAAATCTTATTTTTCTTTTGAGTATAAACCATTTCATTCCTGCTCTGATTTCACATGCACACGATATTTTAATTAAAAAATAACCTTACAAATAATGTAAACAAAAAAAATCGTTATTCTTTTATTTTTACTTCAAGAGTGAATAATTTAATAAACTTGCCAAACATGGCAACCTAGATATGCTAAACCTCTCACTTTCCACTGCGGGGTTAAAATTGCGAAATGGAGAGAACAAAATTGATCCTTTTGCGACACTCTTTTTTATCGATATCTCCTAAAATAATTCGAATTTCGAAAAAATCGCTTCGAGTTGTGTCGGGACCCGTCCTGGAGAATTTCCGTACAAAATTTGGTAGGTCTACGATCACCCGTTTTGGAACTACGCGAGGCACAGACAGACAAACTAATGGAGAGTTTACACATTGCTTTATTTATATAGATACTGAATACTCATAAAAATAGGGAGTTTTTGCATAGCGGTTTCACTCAGGCAAACGCTAACGTTAAATGCCCTTGAACAGTACAGCGCATGCGCACGAATAAATTCCGAAAATCTCATTGGTCAAAGTACTCCGAATAGCGGATAGCGTTAGCGTTAACGTAGGAAGAAATGGCAAGCAAAAACTTTTTCACTGAAAATGGAATGCAAAGATATGTAAATAGAGAATATACTAGTCTTATCTTCTCATGTAAGGAGTAGGTTATTTCACTTGGAAATCACTTTTTTTTCAAAACATGGCATTAGCTTCCTATCGAATGTTTTTGCTCGGATGAATCCATCTCTTGCATGGAGGCCACACACATGAAGAGCAGATTCTGTCACACCCCTAATCATCCTCTCAACTGATTGGGAATGGCAGGGTATTTTTAGAAATTTATCGCTAGAACTTGGATGTTTATCCGACTTCAGTAATTCCTGTAACAAACTATTTGTCCATTTCTTTGTGATGGGAGGCCCAGTCACAACACATTCTTGCCAATGGATAAGGTCAATTTACAAGTAGTCATTGCTTTCGAAATTTACCTTTGCAATTTGAAACCTACTAATGCTCGTTGTCAGGGCCCCGATTACCGCACAGGCCAACTAGGCCGAGGCCTAGGGCCCCCAAAATAAATAAAATAGATAAGTGCTATTATTTAAAATATTGCGTATTCCTAAATTTTTAACAGTACTGAAAATAGATAAAGAAATGCAACACAGACCTCTGAGCAAAACGGTTTGTTTACACTGTAATCGTAATTTTAAGATCCCAAGTCTGCCACCATGTAGTATTCATCGATGTGACGTGAGTTGATCTTGAAATCTAGCTTCCACATTAAAAATTAAAAATATGTGAAGTTTAAGCTAAAAAATTTTGGGCAAGAGAGAGTTTGAAGCTAAATTCCCTGCCCCCCCCCTTATGTAGGCCTCTGCGAAGAAATACTTGTACCCTTTGACTATAAGTGGTATGATTGTATAGGGGCCCCCAAAAAGTGATAGGCCTAGGGCCTCGAAATGTCTTAGTTGGGAACTGCTCGTTGTGTGGTGTTGTCACTTTATTATTCCTTTTCTTGAATTTTCTTTTGTCAGTGATTAATTTAATTTACCTCTACCCAGGACGTTTTAGTAATGTAGGATATTTCCAGTTAAAATTTAAATAACTACTAAGTAATTTCTTACCTTTGGGGGGCTGTTAATTATTTATTTTATTTTGGCAGTGTAAAGTTTTCTCTCTTTTGTTTACCTTTTTTGTGATTAAATTTTCTCTTCACCGGCCGTTTTTTTCACCTTCAGGGTGTTTAAAATTAATATTTACTTTTAATTGCCGTTCTGTGGGTAATCAGGAGTTTAAAATATAGTGGCTGTACTTCATACCTCCCTTTTCATTAAAGTTGTTTTGATGGGATTTTTTAAAAATTAATTTTCGTAACTTCCCGTAATCCCGCTTTTTCTTTATTTTATTACTTTATTTCTCCTGTTAGGCGTCTCCCTGTAAATTTTCAATTATTTTTCGTCATCTTTTAAGTTTTGCTTGCTATTTCACGCTATTGCATCATATTCCGTGCCTGTTGCATCAGATTTCGGAGATGACGCTAATCTTTCCCGCCTTTTCTTGCACCGGAATGTTCTGGAACTTTCTTTTCCCCCCGAGGTCGGACTGAGGGTAGCGGTTCCGGAGTGAGGATGAGAGGCAAGCGCGCGATTTTTCGGTAGTTACGCTACGACGCCAAAACCATGAGGTGGTGATACTTTAGCTCAGGCGAGCTTTTGACTTGCTCTTGATCTTCTTGCTCTTGTCTTAGGTTATTCAAGCCAGCTGCAGAACATGGACGATTAACTCAACTCCATTTTTTCCTTCCCTTTTTATTTTGATGATGTGAACATCACCCCCATGCCTGATGATATCGGCGGCGACTAATTTTCTCTGAAGGATGCTTTGCGTGTCCTGTGTGCGGCAGATGAAGAAAGTGGCAAAGATGGCCTACCAGGCCAAAGATTGATCCGGCCGTCCATCGCTGGTTCATGGGAAGAGGCCCACCATCTGCTATTCGTCTGACGCATCGCTACTTGTCGATCGCCGTTTTCTTCAGCGTCCTGAAGGCTGGAGCCCTACCACGATAGTCTCGGGAAATAATCGGTAGCGGATAGTTCCCGCTATCGGATAATGAAATCATCGGATAAATAGCCGCGACCCCCAGTTTTGCCCTACCACCATGGTCACGTCTAAAGGAAGCGAGAATTTTTTCGACTGTTCCGGGAGTATCGTAATCGACAGAAATCAACCAATCAAAGTAGAGCATTCTTTCCGATATCCGATCCGCGTCAGCGCGTGGATCGGCGCGTGAAATGCATGTTAAAAAAATACACCAAACAATTATACTTTGAAACCAATTTCTGAACAATATACAGCCCAAAGATGGAATATTAATTACATACAATTTGACAGACAAAATTTTAGGATGTTACACCTTGAAACACAGATGCTGTTATTTGTAACTATTTAAAGAAGAAAGATTATATAAAAGAAGGTTTGCTAGCTCAGTGATAGTATAAAAATTATTCATCCTTAAGTATCTTCTATGGAGACATTAATTTGTTAAAGGTGATATAACATTTTTTTCTTTTTCATGGCATATAAAATGAACTGTGTAATAATAATAAGTGTTGCTTTGAATTAGTAATTTAAGCATATTTTCCTTAACAGTGCATGTTTAATAAATGGAAACTAAGTGAATAACCATACATTTAAAAAGTGATAATAAAAAATTTAACTTCATCATTTCAAAATTTTATTTCTGTGTTGAGGGCTGTCTTTCTTGTTGTTTTAGCCTCGAGAAAAGGCTTAAGTTCTTCAATCAGCCGAAGTGCGGATTGTTTGTTTAAGCGGAAATTTCTAATGAAATCTTCCTCGCTTAAATCAAATGATTTACATCTAGGAATCGAAATTCGATTCCTAGGAACCCTTCTTGCATCGTCTTGTTGTGCAAGCGCTAAAACCAATAATCGTGACATTTTTTTAAAAGTTAAAACGATCAAACAAAACAAAAATACCACGAGCTGCAGTCCGAAATGAAGATAGTCGATAGCGGGAAACGGTTCTCACACTTGTTGATGGTGTCGTAAAACAACAGCGGATTTCTCGACAGTATTTACGGTATCGTAAACATTACGACATTATCGTGGTGGCACTTTTAAGTGCTCTGTCGAAATGTGACGTCATATGTGCGAGAAGGTTGATTTATCCGCTACCGATTATTTCCAGAGACTATCGTGGTAGGGCTCCTGGTGAGAGGCTTAATTCATTTTGTTTTTTTCCATTTGATGTCCGAGAGCATGGCCAAGCTTATTGCATCGAGGACGGTGACGCCCATGTGGGCCTAACCCCCGTATCCCCGGACTGTCGTTTGAGGGCTTGATCCTTCCTTTTCCATCAAGATTTTGTACCAGTGTGCCTTAAGGATGGCTGCTTCTCATGGTATCACAATATGGTGGACTGTTCGCGTTTCTGCCCCTCCCTTTTTTTCTACTTTTGTTAAGGTGCCATTTTGTAATTTCTTTTTTTTTAATGCCTAAATTTTTTGTTTAAATTTTTTTAGACCATCGGTCATTCTGAAAAATCATAAAATTCAGGATTGAATCTGAGTTCTCTGAAATGTACCAAAATTTGTGAAAATTCGTTTTCATTTGTAACAACTAAACTAAATTTCATAGCATGTGATTTCGAGCAAAACATGATTATCTTTTATATTTAAATTTTTGGTTTGCAACCATGAGTACCCAGGGGTTATAATTTGATTTTTCTTCCACAAAATGTATGTGTATAAATTGATTGTCCGGTTTAATTGTGCAGTACCGAAATTAGTGGTAATTTGATTGTAACATATGCAATTGATTAAAGCAAGCTTTGTGTTCAAAATTAGTATGCTGCCTAGATAAGAGTAAAATTTCCTTTTTTTTATCATTTCTGTAAAATTGATGTTGCTGCTGAGTCCATCTAATAATTTGGTGAAATGTTTGTGGTACTGCACGTTATGTTTAATAATTTTTGTCTTGATCTGATATGTTAATTGTTTAATAAATAAGTTTCAATCCCATCTTTTAGTCCTCATTGCTTTGACAACATTCTATACAAAGGGCGGAAAGTGAAATCCTGGGTTATTCATTCAAAGGACTAACACAACGCTTTTCTGATTTTTTTCTTTTCTGTGAAATTAACATTGTGGTGTTCCAAATCGGAACTACACCACAGTTGTTTGTTCTCAAGATTTTCTGGCCTTTATGATAAGCTGAATGGCAACTGGGGGACAGATATTCTGTCGTCGAATAACATTGCAGCGAGTACATTTTCTGCATGAGCAAAATACGCGTTGTTTTGAACAACGTTTTTTATTATACCCTTTAAATTGAAATATTGAAATCGAAATGGAGATATTGAAATCGAGATATAAAGTCTTGCAAATTCTTTCGGCCATCCTGAAAGGCACTGCTACACTTGATTCTGAACCATGTTGTCACGTATACATTCATTACGAATGAGGCTAATACAATACGTTGTGGTGTTGGATAAGATGTTCCAGAATACAAACGCAAAATGCAATTTGCGTACGATAGCCAGCGAGAATGGGAAAGTTTTCCAGGGTCTCTATTTGCTAGATCTTGTAGGCAATAACCAGAGGAAACAGCCTTACAAATTTCCCACAAATAACGTTGATCCGTGCTATCTCCAAGGTCAATATCGGACTCAAACGAAAATTCAATTTCCTGGAACTTAATGATAGGAACGATAGTGCACGTCTTCAGGGACTTACCAATCAATCCACTGAATGCGCCTTGTCTTGATGTTTTCCAGTCGACTGCTTCTGTAAGGTGGCATAAAGGCAGCTTGTTAAAATGAAATTGACATATTTGTCCAATGTGCGGAAGAATTGAGCTTTTCTTCAAGGCGTCTAATTACACCTGCATTTACACCGGTATTAGTCACTTCCCCATCACTTTCAATAAAGGCTAATTCTGATAAATCAAAAGCTTTCTCATTTAATAAGCTGAAGATACTATCGAAAATGTCCCAAATAGACAGAACAGAGAAATGTCCCAAATAGAAAGCAGGGTTCTACAACTAGTGTAATATGCTCCTCTCATACTTTTCTCTTATGCCACTTGCTATCATCCACTTTCGTGATTGTAGGAGTTTCATCCCTTCTGTCAAAAAAGAAAGCTATGATCTTGTGACCAGACAGTGGCGGATTAATGCAAGTTTGTCGGGGGGGGGGAGGTTAGTTTGTCGGTGGGGGCAGTTAGTTGAAGATTGACATATACATCCATTTTATGGAAGTAAAATAGGATCTTTTACATTAATTTCTTTTCTCTCGGAAAGGGGGGGAGGGCGGTCGCCCCCTTCCGCCTCCCCTTTAATCCGCCCTTGTGACCAGACGTATTTACCTCATCTTGAATTGCCCGGCGTGTCTTTATCCTTTCTCGCCAAATTTTAAACTGATCAATAACAGGTGTACTGTTATATCTTTTAGTAAAAATGGCAAACTTTAAGGGATTTGGTGAGGCCTAAGAATTAATTTTACATCTGCTAGCTTTTTACAAATATTTATATACACAAAAGTGCAAATAAATGACCTGGTGACATTTCATATTTTTTTTTCTTTAATGAAAAGAGCAGTTGATTTTAATGCATTTTTTCCTATAATTTCCAAAATCGTGGATCTTGAGGAGGCCTAAGATATTAAACAATTTCATCCAAATTTCAGGGTTTAATTTTATTATCAAAATCGCATCTATTGCACATGGTGACGTTCTGAATTAAAAAAAAAATTGTTTTTCGCACCACCCTACTGTATACCCTCACTAAAAAAGCGCAGTAACTGCTCATAGCTCATAATTTATCAAAATTGCGCCTAACAGAATATTATCCTTTATTTATCACTTTGATAAAATAGTGAGTAAATAGTTAAAGCGCAATATTAAATTTTTTACAAGAAAAACGTCAAGAAAGGCGATTAAACGGTGTCAGTTACAAATGTTTCATTTTTTCACTCGGGCTTTATCGTCAATAGTCATGTTGACTAAGCACTTTCCTACTACTGGAAGGACTCAGGTTCGGGTCTAGCTGGTGGAATTTTCCCCCTGTTTTTCTGTGTGCTATGTTTTTTTTAAATAAAGTATTTTATATATGCTAAATAAATCTCAAATATTACTGCTGAATAAAAATTTCTGTAACCTTCCAAAAATCATTTTCGACCTATCACATACACTTAACAAATGAATTTCATTTCAATAATAGTAGATAAATATTCATTCATTTATGTAGAAATATATAAATATATTAAATATGAATTCTTTTTTCTTACAAAATCCAAATGGAAGTTGTTTTTTACTGAAAAGAACAGAAATAATGTACCAAATTATACCCGAAATAAATATTTCTATACATACATACTGTTATTTTTTTTTATAGAAGAGAAAAAAAAAAGAAAAGAAAAACTGCAGCTATAAAAACAAGTTTCTATTCGAAATCTGAGCTTGAATCACATTTTTCTAAAAAGATTAAAAAGTTTTCCGCAGTGCAACAAAATTTGATAACATTTAAGCGCATTTGATATAATTGCAAATTTTAAATATTTTTTAAAAAGTACATTCATACTAGACAAAAACCACTTACAAAAAAAAAAAAAAAACCAAAAAAAAAAAAACACGATTTTCACTTAAATGCATTACTCTAAATCGATTTAAATTTATCAGTAGCATTTTACATTATTATAACGACTTAAAAAATATTCAGGCTTTTATTAAAAAAAAAAAGTTACTCCATGCAGAGGATGCTGCCCATCATTCCTGAGCTTAGCGTCCACTTGGATTTAAATTTTAGAAAGGCGTTGGAGTTGGGTTTGTTTGGGTGGATTATTGTTTCAATTTGTGATTGTTTACAGTATCATCTAGTGAATTTCGTTAGATGACAGCTTGTTAGTAAATGCACGCACATTAAAAACAAGGTAAGTGAATTATTTCAGATTTTTCTGAAGCTGGGTCTGGCTAAAGTGATTATTTTTTCCCTGCTGTATTTTCAATAATAAATTTAATGGCAAACATTTTGTAAATTATTATTTACATGTGATGCATGTAAAATACTAGATTACGTGTATTTAATAAAGTGTGACTAAGTGATAAATGTTTGATTTTTTGTAAGCTGTCTGTACCACATATTTGTAATTCATTTTATAGTTATTTGCACTCTAAAAAATAACCGTAAATTCACTGGATACTTTCCTGGAAATTTTACGGAAACTTTCCGTATTATCAGATTCCAGGACTTTTTCCGTATATCAAGAATTTGGCCCTTACTGGCGGAAAAGCCCATCCGGTTTTCCGAGAAAGCTCTGGGGGGTCTAAAGACGTCGGAACAATTACCGCTTGAAGGAAACGAGGAAGTGGATTGGGGATAGTTTGAATTAT
>JAWZYV010000963.1:0-18585 GCA_038373885.1 Cheiracanthium punctorium | reverse complement strand
AAAAGGACATGGGACTTCCCGCTGCAACAAGAAAAAAGAACACGGCACCTGATAGCTTACAGAGGGTTACCGTGAATTGGACGTGGCTAGGCATCTCCCCTTCTACCTGTGTCTCTAACATCTTTTATCGCTAATACTTAAGCAACTACTAAAAACAAATAGAATACAGTCGTCGGTATGAGATTGTAAAGGGAAGGAATGTGAATCCTCCGCGCGGCAATGATTAAAAAAAAAAGGTACAGGGACTTCCTGCAACAATGACAAAAAAAAAAAAGGAAATGAACAGTGGACTTGCCAGCGTACAGAGGTTCCCGAGAATTGGACGTAGCTAGGTTCTCTCCTTCTGCTTGTTGTGTTCCAATAGTCATTTATCACTAATACTTCGCACCTCATAAACTAATTATTTTTTATTTCAAATCCAGTAAGAATCACTGGAGGCAAATCATTGGGCATATATACAGTCGATAAAAACTTAAATAATGATAGATGAATAAAAATCCAGGTTTTTATAATTTTTTATTAAAAATCTAGGTTTGTTTAGATGTAATGTTCGCAGTGGTTTAATTTTATTTTATAAATATTTTATGAGGCTCTAATTATTTAGTAACTATCTTCTCAAGGAATTGATAATCCGTGTAAAATACTATCTTCAAATTCTTGAGGAGTCATACTTCCTAATACAACGATTTCTAAAATAAATCTCTCATGTTTGTTTATTTCTGACGGATTCTCCTTTTAAGTGCAAGAACAACTGTCACATCTCTCGCGACCGTGGAATTGCGAATGGTAGATCGTCTGTTTCCGAGCGGTTATATTTAATTAAGGCATTCCTTTGGTTCCGATCCACTTGCGATAAAAGAAAACATACTCAATAGATCACAATCAAATTTTCTGGATTAACTAATTTTTAATATTTACAGAGAACTATGTACAAAATGATGCAACTATGCTTTCCCATCAGAGAAAATAAAAAAGTAAATTACACATCACATTTTGTTTCCATCGAGAGGAGAGACTCACATTTCCCTCTCTCTCTCTCTGCATCCGTTCGAAACTGACCCTTCTTTTTTTCTCTCGCCCCCTTGTCCAAGCGGGAGCTTGCTGAGTCGGGGGTGACGTCAACTAGGGTCAGGGGTCAGCATCGACCCTCCCTGGTGAAAGCACATAGATAGAATAATACTGTGTGAGAACACGGGTTTCCAAGGGCGCGACATTACGCCCCCACCTAAGAGCGAAATTTGCCCTTAAAGGCTGATTTCCTCCAATTATATAATATATACGAAACAGTCTCACAGGTGATCTATGAATGACCTATCCTTACAAAGTAAGATACAGGGATTTTTTTTTTTTTAAACTTTCACTTTGATTAAAAAACATTATAGTAACTCAAAAAACACATACAAAAATAATAAACTAAAATACACCTAAACAAATAAAAAAAAATATTACCTGATAAATTACAAATCAAACAGAAATTAATTTTACTCATCCTGCTTTAGTCTTGAAATGGCATCAGCCGCTTTATGATTTTTACCTGGCCTGTGGGTGATTACATATTTCCATCTTTGAAGCGCCAATGCCCAGCGTGTGAGCTTTGAGCTTCTGGGGTCACTTCATTTAAATATGTTAGCGGATTATGATCAGTGATGATCTCCACCGTCCCCCTGTGAATCCACTTATCAAATTTATTGAGTGCAAAAAGTACTGCCCAAGCTTCTTTTTCAATACTCGCCCAATTTTGCTGAGTTTCAGTTAACTTTTGGCTGGCAAAAGCTATGGGTTTATACTCCCCATTCTCGTCCTTTTGTGTCAGACAACACCCAACAGCTAAATTGGAACTATCGGCATGCACCTGAAATGGTTCTGAAAAATTAGGTGTCGCCAAAGCAGTAACCCCACACAATAATTTCTTTAGCTTTTGAAAAGCTTCCTCATGCTCTCCTTTCCATGGAATATTGGTACTCGGTGAATTTTTCTTGGTCAAATTGGTTAAAGGTACCGAAATCTGAGCAAAATTAGGGATATATGCTCGATAAAAACCCATAAGACCTAACACTGACCTAACTTCCTTTTTGGTAGTTGGTTGTTTTAAATTTTTAATAACAGCAACTTTTTCTTCATCTGGGGCGTGTTTTCCCCCTCCAATTCGATGTCCTAAATATTTTATCTCCGTCGCCGCAAAAGTACATTTTTCTAACCGAACGGAAAATCCTAATTTTTCCAGATGACTGAAAACATTTTCAATGTGTTTCATATGGTCAGCGAAAGTTTCTGAAAATATGATAACATCATCGATGTAGGCCTGCGCGTACTCGCTGTGCTCTTGTAAAGCTAAATTCATTTCCCTTTGAAATGTGCCGGCCGCGCCTGATAAACCGTAAGGCATAGTTTTAAATTGCCACTGTCCTGAATGTGTGGTAAAACTTGTTAATGGTTTGCTCTTTTCTTCCATGGGGATCTGCCAGTACCCTCTTAAGAGATCTATGCTTGTTAACCATTTAGCTGACCCTGCAACATAAATTAACTCTTCCCGATCTTTCATGGGAAAGCTGGGGACCTTAGTTACCGCATTTAACCCTCTGAAATCCACACATAACCGAGTCGTTGCATCTTTCTTTGCGACACAGACAACTGGATAAGCAATTTCTGCGTCTGAAGGTTCAATTAAACCCAAACACAGTAATTCCTTTACCTGTTTATCTACCTCTTTACGATATGCCATTGGTATTGGATAACAGTGAGGCTTCTTCCTACTCACTCCTTCTATTAATTCTATTTTATGCACCCCAACCTTAGCTGGCTGTACTTCTCTGGTAAATAAATTTTTATACTTAAGAATAATTTTTCTTAAAATGTTTGACTCCTCCCCTTTCAGTTCTGGCAATTTTAAATTATCCAAAGTGGTACCAAAAATTTCTGGAATTTTCTGTTTATAAGGTACGTTTTCTACCTCCCCAAATTCTTCCTCACCTTCAAAAATCATATTAATTGCATTAGATCTTACAACATATTGTCTAATTTTGTTTTGATGGACATGTTTTCTAGACCCGTCTTCCATTTTAACTATAAAAGAATGAAGACCCTTTTGCTCTTCAATAATCGCCGGACCTTGCCATCTTGCGTAGAGTTTATTCGATGAGTCGGGAATTAATACAATTACTCTGTCCCCTATTTTAAATTTCCTATCGCTCAATCGTAAATTATAATATCGGGCTGTCCTTTGTTGTTGGACACCAGCTATCAAATTTGCCTGCTCTGCCGCATATTCGAGTTTTGCTTTCAACTCCTGCAAATATTTAGAAACAGGAGTCGTGCTTAGTTGCAATCCCTTGTGTTCTCCTGTCCAAGTGTCCTTTAAAATTGATAAAGGACCTCGCGGAGGTCTTCCATACAAAAGTTGGAAAGGTGCCACCCCAGTGGTACTGTTTGGTATTTCTCGATACGCCCACAGCACATAAGGCAAAAATAAATGCCACTTTTTCCCTTCGCTCCTTATAACATGATGTAACATCCTTTTAAGGGTAGAGTTATACCGTTCCACTAATCCATTGCTCTGGGGGTATTGGGATGTGGAAAACCTGGGACTAACTCCTAGCCGCTTTTCAAATTCCTGAGTTAATTCCGCCTTGAAATTCGTCCCGTTATCTGAAGCAATAACATTCGGGATCCCCGTCCTAGAGAAGATTTCTAACAACGCTTCACAGGTTGTCTTAGCTGATAAATTAGTAATTGCAACCGCCTCTGCCCAACGACTATGGACGTCTACAAGGCAAAGAATAAATCGGTGACCTTTAGAGCTGATCGGCTCAATGGGTCCTATTAAATCTACATTTACGACCTGGAATGGCAATTCAGGTCTCGTAACGGGAGTAATTGGGGTTCTATCTTTTACTTTTACTGGTTTTGTCAACTGACATTCGTGACAACTGCTAACAAAATCATGGACATCCCTCTTTAAACCTTCCCAATAAAAAGAGTATCGTATTCTTTCTGCTGTTTTCCTTTCCCCCATGTGTCCAGCAAAAGGAGATTCATGAGCTAATCTTAAAACTTCAGCCCTCCGCCTTTCGGGCAAAACCAATTGAGCACAATTCTCCCCAAGAATTTTTTCCGTGTGAAAGAGATATCCGTCAGATACATAAAAATTGCTCTTATTTTTTCTTCCTAACTCCCATTGCCTAACAAGCTTTTCACACTCTCTTTGCTGATGCAGAAAAGATAAGCTTTCACTGTGACTGATTTCGTCCCGATGTCCATCTATCTCCGATTCATTATCTGCACTCTCTTTTTCGACCTCTGAACTGCAAGAATCACCTGTTTTGACTTGAGTTGCTCTCCCCCCTATACAATCATTCCCTGATTCTACAGCTTCGCTGAGCGGAACGTAATTTTCACCTTGACTCACGTTACTTTCCCTCTTGTCTCCGGGGGGGTCCCTACAATCTAATCCTGACTCGCTTTCCTGTAGTCTTTTTATGATAGCCGGAGGTATCAACATATCTTCAAGCAATTCAGGAGCAACAGCACACAATATCTCTTCGTGAATCACATTCGTTCTGCCATCCTTAGCTATTGCCAAAGGGATGTTTACTAACGGACATTTTATTGCAGGGCCAAAAATGCCCTTTAAATAAATTGAAGGCTTGTCCCTGATATCTATTTTCAGTACAGTACCTCTTCTAATTACTTTTATTTCCGTTCCTGAGTCCACTAAACAATTCGTGACTACCCCGTCAACACTAATGTCAATTTTTTCTAATTTACACAATTGATTTTTTATTGTGCTTCCCTCGGGTTTTGACTCTAGTAATTTACTAACTCTAGCAATAACTGCTCCTTCTTCGATCTCATTGTCTGACTGAGGATCTTTTTCTACTCTCTTTGCTCTGGCTGACTTAGCGCTTCCCATATTTTTGTTTGGGGATTCCTATTTAATCTCCAACAATCCTTTTCTAAGTGGTTCTTTCCCCCACAAGACAACAAGAAAAATCCTTTCCACCCCTCCTGTTCAGATCTATTCTACCTTTTTCCTCATATATTCCCTTATTGGAATTCTTAAAATCTAAATGTTTCTCCCAGTCCTTACTAGTTTCTCTTTTATGCCCGTTTTTAGGAGTATGGTACGTTTTTCCCTTCGCCGTGTAGAACACATCTATTTCCTGGGCCAACTCTTTAGGTTTAAACCAATTATCCCCTTGCCTAACCCCTATGTGTACAGCCGTTTCTGAGTCAAGCGTTTCAAATATCCTGTCAGCCACTACCAGCTGCTTTATCGTCTCAAAATCTTGTGCCTTCCTCAACTTACAATAGTAGTCCCACATAGAAGATAATCTAGAGGTGAATTGGGCAAATGTCTCACCAGGCTCCCTAATCGCTTTCTTAAAATTTTCCAAACATGTTCTAGCTGACGGTTGGAACTCCCTTAAAACTACCTTTTTTAACTCCTCATAATTTTCATACTGTTCCCCTTCGACATATGACAGTAATGGAGCCGCTTTTTCTCCTAACAAGCAAAGCAAAATTTTCCCCTTTAATTCATCTTCAACCTGTTCACTACTGAACGCTTTTTCCAGACTAGTGAAAAAATAATCCCAGCCTTCGGCTTTGTTTGGAACTTTGACCGTTAAGAGTCTAATTATCCTAATTACTTCTTCAAACGATCTTTTTCCACCTTGCCCTTCCTGACCTGTTACTATAATTTGACGCCCCTCTTGATCTAACCTTTGTGACTTTATTTTTTCCATTTCTATCCGTTCCTGAGATTGAAGTTTTAAAATCTCCATCTCATTTTTTTCCCTCACTTGCCTTTCATCAATTATTGACTGTAACAGTTCTTTCACTGTTTCCTCGTCATAATTTTCCATTCCTAAAATAATCTTTTTTATATCTATCATCGTTTGCTCTGGTTGGACTTCCAATCCCAATTCCGATGCTAGCAAAATGAGTTCTGCTTTCCTCCCTCTCATTAAGAAAGCCATATTTAACCAATATTGAAATAGAAAATTTTCCTCACAAAAATGTTAATCAATGCACGAAAGTACGTCCCTTATATAGATAACATAACTTCTCAATACCCGGACAATGGAAAAAATACACTGATCATTTGAAATAATAAAAATAACATTCTTTTCATGCAACAAAATAAAATAACATTAAATAAATATTCAGCATTCTATAAATACGTATTTCATATTTACTTATCATTTCACCCACAACCCAGTGCTGTGAAATTAACACTACGCTTTTCCTTAAAATAGGTAAAAAGTATTCAGCATTCTCTATAATATTTACTCTAATTTTAATCAACATTCAGCTAATATTTATTTCTAATAAATGCACTCCAACATTTACTTAAAATTATAAACATGTTATTTATCATGTCACTTATCCCTGAATCAAACAATCAAGGAAAAGTCACTCACCTTGTCTGTTGATTTCTTCAGTATCAAACTTTAGTTGTCAGGCTCCTCTCCATAGTAGCAAACCCACACGCATACTGTAAACGTCGATTCTTTATATCCGTACTTAATGATTTATCGTACCATCATCACAGCAGCACATTTATCCAGTAAGTTGTAAGGATATCCACATTAGCTCGCCATATTTATATAAGCACACATATCCAGAAATCGGAGTTATAAGGGATCTGAGATAGACTTTTCTTTTATCACACCGCTGGCACCACTTTATGTCACAACTCTCGCGACCGTGGAATTGCGAATGGTAGATCGTCTGTTTCCGAGCGGTTATATTTAATTGAGGCATTCCTTTGGTTTCGATCCACTTGCGATAAAAGAAAACATACTCAATAGATCACAATCAAATTTTCTGGATTAAGCTAATTTTTAATATTTACAGAGAACTATGTACAAAATGATGCAACTATGCTTTCCCATCAGAGAAAATAAAAAAGTAAATTACACATCACATTTTGTTTCCATCGAGAGGAGAGACTCACATTTCCCTCTCTCTCTCTCTCTCTCTGCATCCGTTCGAAACTGCCCTGACCCTTCTTTTTTCTCTCGCCCCCTTGTCCAAGCGGGAGCTTGCTGAGTCGGGGGTGACGTCAACTAGGGTCAGGGGTCAGCATCGACCCTCCCTGGTGAAAGCACATAGATAGAATAATACTGTGTGAGAACACGGGTTTCCAAGGGCGCGACAACAACCTTGAGAACGTACACCATATGAAAAAAAGAACACCGTCAGTTGTCTTGGAAACGCTTCATCCCCACTTACACACCATACCTCACACAGGACGAAAGGGGGGAAATTTGCTGTTTCTTCAATCACGGAAAGGAATTTTAACCTGTGATGTTTTCAGAAAAAAAAAAATCATGTAAAAAAAATCTAATAAACATTTCTGCACGGTTCAAAATTTAAAAGAGGGAGAAATAAATGTTCAATCAGCTGTAAAAAGATGGAAAATTTTTGTCCGTTAGATTTTTCAATGCGAAGTTTAAAAATAGCATATTTTTAAAAGCAGTACATTTTCTTCAAAACAGGATTTCCTTTAAAAAATTCCCAAAAATCGGCAAATGTAAGTACGATTTTGTAACAAATTGTATTTGAAAAAGAAACTCTGTAGTTTCCGATGACATAAAAAATATAGCATTCGGGCAGAAATTAAGCTTGCGATAACGTAAAATGCGAGAAAAATGGCCAAAAACCTTACAAAACATAAAATAACTGAAAAACTATTAATCCGATTAATTTCATTTTTACAGCATTAGCTTTCTCTTGTCCCATTCAGTGTTCAGTATTAGTCAGTGTGCCAAATTTGGTCCAGATCCGTCGAACGGCCTGAAAGCATATAGCAAACAAACAAACAAACTTTCCTCTTATATATATATATATATATATATATATATATATATTAGAGATTTTACAATGGGATGATGGGATGGAAGTATGATTGGTAAACGAAAATCTTCTTTGTCATCTCTGTAGAAAACTTTGCTCTTTAACCTTAAAATTCCTTCCGTGTCTTTAATCACTTGTAAAGAACACAATCTTTTGTCCGTTTCGTTACTAAAAGCATCCTTTTGCACCTGTTTTAATAAGGTACGTTCAGCTTTTCTTATCTCATCATGTTTCAAATATCCCGATGTTCTTCTATTTTTGTCTTTCTTGAAATTTGTCAAAAATCTTGTTATCCACACTGTGATTCTTACAAGTTTAACATACGACGAATATCGATTATAGTATTTTTCTTCACACTGTATGGTAGTCGCAGTAATGATCAGAGATGTTCTCTGCGTTGATTACTTCCATATTTGGAAAATGTTCAGATTTTGGCCAATCTTCAGCTGGGGTTTTAAGCCTTGAAGGCCCGTCTCACCAATGTTCGTCAATCAGTGTCCTCACGGAACATCCCCTTGAAGACAGGTCGGCGTTCCTTGTACATATCTCCAGTTTTCGGCTGACGAGAGTTTACTTATTTCTTCTACTCTATTTGCAACGAATATAGCCCATGGGCCTTCTTTTCTAATCCAGTAAAGGACATCCATTGAGTCAGACCAGTATGTTGTGACAACATCTTTCATGTTCAAATCTTGCTTTACTGCATTAGCTAACCTAGCTCCAATCTTGCAAGCAACTAATTCCAACCTTGAAATTGAAGTTCCTTTTAAAGGAGCAACTTTAGATCACGCTTGAATTAATTCGCAGGTGATTTCACCATGCAGGTGACTTGTTACTCTCAGGAAAACACAAGCTGTATAGGATCGACCTGAAGCAGCACAAAAAATTTTAAACGACAGGTCAGCATCTTTCAAATCTAGATTCGAAAATCTTCGAGGAATTTTGATGTCTTCGAGCTCTACAAGTTGTTTTTTCCAAGCTCCAAATTTTCTTTTGATTTCTACTGGCAAGTCAGAGTCCCAAGAGTTCTATTCTCCAACATTCTTGAAGGAGCAGTTTCGGGATAAGGGTAATAAGACAGGTTACTTCAATTGGATCGAAAATTTGGTGTGCCGAAGAAAGGATTTTTCTTTTTGTGATGACATTGTCTTCTACTTCTGATTTTCGGTATGAGATGGACAGGCTATCTTCCTTTACATTCCATAAAAGTCCAAGCACTTGTAATCCAGCTGGTTCGGGATCCTGTGGTTCAATTGTGTCATCAAAATTTGGTCCATCCACATCATTGTGTCTCCAACTGTTTGGCAGAGTTAAAGTTTTTATATATATCAGAATTCTCTAGAGCTGTGAAAGCTAGTGAAAAACGAATTGAGGGCTTGCCAGTTAAAGGATGACAAAAAAGCATTTACCTTGATACTTCTTTTATTTTGAGAAATGAGGTGTGAAGCTTTGTACAGATGGAGATGAACAGACAAAAATTTGATGTGAAGTAATATCTATATATTGTTGAACATTTTCATGCATAATCCAGCTTATTGTACGAGGTTGGCAGCATCATCGGAACTACTTGTACGGACGGGATCAAAGTTCCATCGGAGATGGCAGCAGACATGACAGCGTCATCGGTTGTTGCTGGGGCAGTAGTCTAACTCATTCTGTCTTAATTCCGAGCATCCCATCGGCCAGCTACCAGTCTCATCTCGCTACATCACTCCAAACAGCAGACTTAAATACTGCTGACCAGGCAACGGCGTCACGAATTACTGCGGACCTGTGACGTGCAAAGGAAAAAAAATAGCTCCGCGGCAAATCACTAGGGTACAGTGCCTCTAGTGGCCAAACATAAAAACACATTATGCAAAACGTTTTGCTAGCAATTAGGTGCTTGTTTGAAGCTTTTAATATTAGAACAGCGTTAAGTACGAACTTTAAGAAAAATAAAAGGCTAGAAGTGCCTTTAGATTTAAGGCAGATAATTAAAGTTAAATTATTCAGCATGCTTTTATAATAAAGAAAAACCACAACCACGTGTCATGGAACCTTTAAGGTAAGGATTACAGTTAATTTTCCTAACAATTGCCCGCCTTCCATGACATTGCAAAAGAAATTGTTTCAAACAAGTAAAGAAAAAAAAATTTTTTTTTCAACAAGAGAGTAAGTACTTTTCCTTCTGAAAAGAACAAAAGACAAGTTTTTCAAGTAGCAATAATCACAAACGATAAAGTACAGAGGGTTAGTACAAAATACACATAGTTACATTATAAAGTACGATGACTGGCCAGTTAAAAGTATTAGTCAAAGATACACTTTTCAAAAAGATTCACATAATGCAATTAAACACATTTGCATTCACTTTTGCAGCATCTCGTCGTTCGTTTAAAATTTGCTTTACGCGGGGTAAGTTTTTCATGTTTAGCTTGACTGGACATAGCAATAGCGGCATACTTTTTATTTTTACTGTTGGAAATAAAGTACATATTAATTACTAAACAAACTACAGTTTTTGGGTGTTTTTTAATAGTAAGTAAATTAGTTACAAAGAATTAAAGAGTGTGTTTTGCAAATTTTTTGCACTACCGTAATTTATGGAAGAAACGCCACAGCGTTTACGAGTTTAAAAGTTAAAAAATTGTAAGTGCGGCTTTTACGATATTTAAAAATTTTTTTTTAGTCGATCTTCAACGAAAAATCATAAAAATTATTTAGTAATAATTTTCTCAAAAGATGGCGCCACCACCGTGCACGTACTTTTTAGCGGTGCACGGAGCACAGCGTAACGAATTAGAATGCGAGCCTACCCCCTTGAAAAGCGGTTTGATCCAATGCTGTGGGTGGGTACATAAATCCAACTGATGCCTCCTCAATTAAGTTAAAAAAAAAGAAGCTTTCTATGTCTACATTTTAGAACTATAATTAAATTTTGATGAAGGCTTTAATATATATATTTTGATGGGCTAAAATTCCTTAAAGTAGTACCGCAAAAACGCACTACCCTGGATTAACCTCACCCCTGTGTTCCAATGAATATTCATTGCTCTTTGGCCAGGTCGGCGATCGCCGAGAGCCTCCGGCATAAGGGAGGCCTCCTCCAAAATGGATATACTACTTTACTACCCCCCCCCCCCCCCCCCCCCCCCCCCGAAAAAAAAAAAAAAAAAAAAAAGTTCATCTGAAAGTTTAACTATAAGTTATTGTTAGGACAAAACTCAACGTTAAATAAATTCCTGCCCCTTATAAAGACCTCCTGAAATATTTGCTTACCTTTTTTTCTTTCTTAAAAACGTAATTACATAGCAGAAGTCCAATTAGTATTTGAAAAACTTTTGTCCACGTTTAAGCTATTACGCAATCGATCTTGGCGATTGCGCAATCGTTACGTGTGTTCAAAACACAACCTTCTCAGCCGAGATTTTTGTCCGAAATGAAGTTTCTACCTTTCGCCGCTAGGCAGCGCTCCTCGGACGATCGCTGTATCCTCTCGCCTTGTTCCGGCGAATCGCGGACCTGTACGGAAGCTTCTCTGCTCCGCGCTTCCGGCAATTCCTGTATAAATACGGCTGTTTCAGCGATGTCTTACGCTGCTGCAGAGCTGGGTTAGCTTGTTTTTGCTTGTGCCGTAAGAGGAGTCAGTTAACGTGTAATGTGAAACCGGTGACTATAAAAGTTGTTACTAAACTAATTTTTAATGCTTACACAATGTTTTTAATAGCCCAGTAATGAGAAAATTTTTTTTTTTAACTGCCCTGCTGTTTTTAATTTTGATATTTTGTGCCGAGTTACTTCAAACAATGTAAAGTTCTGGAAACAAGTAAATAAATGAAATTGTTTTTGAACTTTTTTTGTCTTCTATTGCTTATCTCTCTGCTACACTGCACTCTGCTAAAAGTACACGAAGTGTATTAGAATTGTCACGTTAGTGACAACAGTTATTTGTTTTTTCGCTGTGCGGCTTTGCGCCCTGTGAAGGAGCACTGTACCGAATAAACACTGCCTTATGCTATTATTACAGTAAAAACTCAACTATGAGTAATTGGCAAGCTCAGGAAACGCTGAGTGCTTTTAAAATAAGCCCCAACATAAAAAGTAATAATGAATAGAAACATTAAGAGTTATCACACAACATTCAAAGCTTAAAACAAACAACTAGCTGAAGCACGCTCATTACGTAATCAACAGCTGGCCGTCCGCGAAAAAAAAAAAAAAAAAAATTGTTTACTTTTGACTGGAGCCGGCTGGCTGTTTTAACAGCCATGTGCTATACTGTCCAAACTTTTAGCGAATACAAGAAGCTTTTTACTTCTATAAATTCGTCTTTGTGTATATAAAAACTGATGTTTTACATGAAATCGGACACTGATTATTTGAAAATGGAAATTGTAAGCTTCATAAAATAGCAGTAAATATTTTAAAACATATGGTGAAAGGGGAAAAGAGATATTTTTACCGTTTATACCCCCCTCCCAAAATATATTCCAGTGCGATGTTTCTTTCTGTTTTTGGACGGGGGGGGGGGGGGGGGGGAAGATACCGTCTGCGGCACTTACGCCAGGTGTGGCGTTTCTGATAATTTTCTTGTTAATTAAGCTCATTTTTGTGGGTGTGGCGCTTACGACGGGTGTGGCGTTTCTTCCATAAATTACAGTAATTGTTTTTAATAATCTAATTTCATAAAAGCTGCTTTTTAAACTATTGCATAATTTAAAAAGCAGCTTTAAATAGCCTTAGCAGCTTAAGCAGCCTTAAATTTGTTTTAAATGATGCAATTTAGCTTCGGAAGGGGGGGTGACAAAATATATATATTTCTGCCCCGGGTACCAAAGTACCTTGGCACACCACTGAAAACAACCACTGTGAATGTGCGTTATCAGAAAATCATTCCAATCAGTATGACTATCATTCATACAGAAATTGAGATTGCAAATAGTTAAACTTGTTGTTTATTAATATTTTAAGAGTTTACTCAAAATAGTGACTAGCTTTACTTGTTTACCTTCTATAAATTGTTTTGATTTGATACTTTAGGTTTTAACCATCAGATGAAATCTACTATATGGAGTGGAAATAAAGTGTGCGAGAGGAATTCAAGACAGAATACTAGTATTGATTCATACTCTGACCCAGTGGACCACTATTATCAAAGTATGTATTGAATCTTACCTACCTTACATGACACAAAATGTTTTTTGTCGTAACTAATATCAAAGTTGACATTTAGTAGATCTTAAAAGCAGACAGTAGATGTACAAATAATAAAGAATATGACCAGAAATAATTTAATAGTTTGTTAGAACTATTTAAATAAAATAAACTATGCTCGTAGTTTCTCTTAAATGACATAAAAGAAGTACCATAATTTATGGAAGAAACGCCGTGGCGTTTATGAGTTTAAAAGTTAAAAAACAGTAAGTGCGGCGTTTACAATATTTTTAATTTTTTTTAGCCGATCTTCAACGAAAAATCAAAAAATTCGTTTAGTGATAATTTTCTCAAAAGATGGCGCCACCACCGACACGTACTCTTTAGCGTGCACAGATCACAGCGTAGCCAATCAGAATGCGAACCTACCCCCATAGAAAAGAGGTTTGATCTTTGATCCAGTTTTGAAGAAAGTCAGAGCACCCTGAGATGGGTCCATGTCCCGTGCTCTGAAGTGGATGGCTTCAGACATCCAACCGATGTCTCCTCAATTAAGTAAAAAGAAAAAAAAAATAGAAGTAAATCTTTTACATCTACATTTTAGAACTATAATTAAATTTTAATGAAGTTTTGAATATATATTTTGAAGGGTTAAAGTTCTGTAAAATACCGCAAAAGTGCACTACCCTCTATTAAATACACCCATTTTTCACATGAACCTCTATTGTTCTTAAAATACTGAATTTCAGCCAAAATTAGTCTATGTTTAGCACGGTGCGAGTTTAACCCCCCCCCCCCAAAAAAAAAAAATAAATAAATAAATAAATAAATAAATAAAGTTAATCTGAAAGTTTTTTTTTTTTTTTTTTTTTTTCGCCGTGCGGCTTTGCGCCCTGTGCTCTCTATGGAATAAACACTGCCAACTAATTGGTATGCTCAAGAAATGCTGAGTGCTTTTAAAATAAATCCCAATTGTAAGGATAAGTAAAAATTGCCTTCTTGAAGTCAACTTAAAAAAAAAATTCTCTAGTCTCACTTAGACGAGATGCGTCCCCAAAATGGTTTTGTGGTACTTTATTATCCCGTCCGTCATTCCCACCCAGGGTTGGATAAAAACCCGTTTTAAAAAAAAAAAAAGGGTTTTTTGGTTTAAATCATTTTTTTTTAAATTTTTTTAAAACCAGTTTTGTTTTAAAATCCTTTTATAATTACATGCTACATATTTATAAATAAAATTATTTGTAAGATGTTCAAATAAGAATTAATATTTCTTCTGAAAAGAATTAAAACAAAGCAAATAAACAATTGTTGCCATACTTATGTGGACATTGAAATAATTCAATTTTAATATTTTATTTAGAGATACTATTTTTTTATATTTAGTATCTCCTTATATAATACGTTAATGTATGCGGTACCAAAATTGACGATATTTTTATGCTGGGAGTGGCAACAACTAGATGTAACCATTAGCGTAATAACAATAACACGCGCACAAAAACCCAAATTAACAGCTTAATGACGTCAAGTGAAGCAGGCATATTCGTTACTGGTTATGTATGTCGCGCACTAGCTAGATTGCAAAATAACAATGCATACGCGAAAAAGCAAAATCTTTCGGACCTTTTTACTTCACGTGTATCCCACATTAAAAAAAAAAAAAAAAAAAAAAAAAAAAAAAAACCCGCTTTGGAGTGGGCTGAAGCATATTTTAGCCATTTCCTGTTTCTATACACGGAAAAGCAAAATGTTTCTGTTTGGTTTGATTATGGCAATGCTACTCTAGGACGATCTGCCAAGTATCGGGGGGTGTCTTAGTAAGAGGACTTTCTCAGGGGTTCTAATGCGTATTCACGTTACATCTGGAGAAAACCTACCAAAACTCCAGACTGTAGATCGACAGCCGCGAGATGGGCCCGAACCTTGGACTTTCAGCCGTCTATCATGTTCAGTGTCTTATCTACTCGGCTAAGATTAAATCCCAATGGGATTTTAAAACTTGGTTTAATATTCAAAATGCACACTCTGTCGTATACACACTTTAGTCTTAGTTATCAAGATTTAAAAACTTTTTAAAAAACATTTAATTTCTTCAAAAGGGCTTTTTATTTCAACATTTTTATTTTTTGAAATCACCTTTTCTGTCTATTTTTCAAATTTGGAAGAAGGGTAAAATTTATCCTTGGGGGGGGGGGGGGGATTTTTTCAAGTAGTACTGTCCCTTAACGCACCTCCTGGCTACGAGTCCGGACGTTGGTAGCATAGGGCAAGGCGGAACTTGACCCCCTATGCCTTTTTGTATGACGTTTGTCTTCCTTCTTTTTTATTCTTTCCAACATGATAATCGTCCGCACAGCGGCTGAGTGCATAGCACTCTGAACTGGGAGATGGAAGATGCATGTTCAAAACCAGGTTGTTTCCATGACCTAACTGTTCAGAGTTTCCCGTGGTTTCCTCCAAAACTTAGCGTAAGTAAGGGTTAGTACACCTTAGAAAGACTTCCACGGATGGCATTCCCCCCTACCAGTGGCCGTATTCTTCCAAACAAACAAACCAATATGATAATTGGCGTGTATGTTGCCCCCACCCAAAAGAAAATAATGGCTAAGGCCTCAGTCTTTCTGAATGCTCTTAACTGCTTTTGATCAAATTAGTTAAACATTTTCAAAATTAATTTTCATTACAATTCTTCAAGCAGATTCCGCACAGCCAAAAAGTAAATGTACTGGATTTTTTGCTATCGCTGAGATTAATGACCAATACGGTATTGGAAAATACTCGTGCACAACAGGAACGAAGGTATGGTTAGCATAAACAGTCGAGTTAAAAATTATTTTTCTAATGACACACTTGACCATCAGTCATTCGGCACTACTAAGGCTCGATATACTGGTCACTTTATTATAGAGACACCTAATAGGTAGACCGTTGAGCAAAAAAAAAACGATACAGGAAAACTAGGACACCCAAAATTTTAGGGGCGACAAGAATACTCCATCAAAATTATTTTTGGTAGCATAGGTCATCAATTAAAAAATATCAAGGTATAAAAACCGGAAAGATAAATCACATCGAATTCATTGAGCATGCTGCCCTCTTCTAAATCCGAACTAGGCCCTACCCTTAACTTCATAGTTTTTCTTGAATATTAATGCGCAAGTATATATTTCGAGAGTCTACATCCCATCCCCCCCCCCTCAACACACACACACACACACACACACACATGCACAAAACTTGAAAGATAATACATTTGATTAAAAAAAATTTTTTTTACTATAAATAGAGTAATAAATTTTATTTTATAATAAAGATAATGTGTTTGGATTTTAAAGTATTTATGAACTTAAAAATAAAAAAGATAATAAAACTACTCTTTTTTTTAGATTAGTTTTTATCCCTGGTCAGTTTTTAATGTCTTAAATCACCTTTCGTAAATTGTGTCACATTCATGTTTTATTCATTTTCACAGTAACAAGACAAATTAAAAAATTTTGATTAAAAAAATCTAATCTTTTAAATGCATTTTTACTTTTTCTAACAGGTACTTGGGCTTAGCTGTAAAATTAAATCTGAAAATTATTTTATTTTTAGCGATGTGTATCACTTTAAATGTTTTTAAAATATCTTAACCATTTCATTTCATTTATTTGACAGCCTTTTAAGTGCTTCCAGATAAATCACCATACTTTTTATCCCTTTTTGCAAGACCCCCCCCCCCCCCCACACACACACACAAATAAATAAATAAATAAATAAAGTTAAAAAAACTCTTCTGAACTATAGTTTTGTTATAATTACTTCTATTTGTATCAAAATACAATGGAATTTTACAGTGTAAAATGATTCATGCCTATAATATATGTTCTGTTGTAGATTTAGGCATCAACATAATTTCTTTTTCATTTTTAAACAAACAAGCACTTCACCTTGAAAATAATCAATTAAAGAAATACTTAAACTCATTAAATAACTTAATTCATTAAAGTGTTTATAATTTGCCAATTATTTTATTTCTTTGCTGTGTTGAACAAGAACCAGAATTGATGATCTAGAATCGGCCCAACAGATTTTACGGGCACATTGATCTTCTGTACATGTTTTTCTTAGATCCATAGTGCAATTCCCTATCACTGTCCTGTATTTACCTCAAATTAATATTAAGTAAAGTCTGTTTATATTAGTTACCAACCAAATGCCATAATCTAAATAAATAAAATAATTTTTTTTTTTTTTTTTTTTTGTTTATTTGTCAGTTTGCATGTATGCTCATTCGCTATGGCCGCCAAGGCTGTTTGTCGGTTCTGGACTAAATTTGGCGCACTGGACAATTGATTTCTAACCAACTACGGCTTATTATTACTGGTTTATTTTTATAAGTGCAAGATTTTATTCTGATTCATAGCAATTTATCTTGTTAGCTTTTAGGTTTAAATAATAATTATTAGAATAATGAATAATTTATAAGTATACAGTGGTGGCCAAAATTATGGACATTTCTAGAAACTTTTTTTCTTCTAAGTTCGTATGCGTATAAAAAAAATGTTATGTTCCTCAAAATGCTAACTCTTTTACATCACTTTAGAGATAATTTAATAGCGATTTCAATTCAAAAAAACAAAATTAAAATATTTGTAGTACAAAAGAAGTTAAACAGAGATAATTATCGAGATGCATTAGATATTGAAGATTGCAGTGAGTTATCAGCAGTTCGTAGGGTAGTCTTAATTTTTTATTACAGCTTCGCATCAATGTTTTATTGAGCTGACGAGAGATTATTCAAGCTCAGAAAAGTAACAGTGATTGACTTGGAAAGTTAGAAATTACAATTCACTTCATCACTGTATTTGTTTTTCAGATTAAAGTAACTATAACTTTTACTCTAGTGCACATATTTAAATTTAGTTTTGTGCATTGAAATTAGTTATAAATTCTCTTTAAAATGCTGTATGAATTTGATTTTGCGAAACTTAACACATCCTATTAGCATACAAATTTAAAAAACCTAAAAATTTCCTAAAGTGTCCACAATTTTGGTCACGACTTTATATTTATATATAAATATTTTTGCTTAGTTACTTAGTTAAAAATTGAACACGAAAATACCTTAGTAATTAATTAAAAACAATAAAAGCCTAAAATTTCCGTATAGTCCCTCTGTCTGACTGAAAGATTAAAACATGCACCATAAGCGCTTTCGACAGCTTAGCCCGCTGTCATCATCAGAACTGAGTTGCTTGGCTCGTTCATCGCTTCTTCTTCACTATGGCTTGCCACAATTGCTCGATCTGCGCATGCGCCATGTTGTTGACAGCGCCCTCTTGTGTCATTATTTCCAACGCTTCCCGTCTTAAGCCATAATTGTGATTATTGTAATTAGCTATTTTCTTGACATTTACGAAATCTATATTTATATTTTCTTTTAAGGCAAGGCGGGATAGAGCGGTACTTTGTCTGTATTTTATGTCGTTTATGTGTTCTTTAATTCTATCTTTAATTTTTCTTTTTGTAACCCCAATGTAGTATCCGGGAAGGTTGGAATCTCTATATGTGAAATTTATTTTATAAATACCTGCGGTTTCTAGAGGG
>JAWZYV010000962.1:0-18674 GCA_038373885.1 Cheiracanthium punctorium | reverse complement strand
TTTGACAATCGGTATATTTACTTTTAAGAGTTTTTTCGAGACATCTCATCGCATGCATGTGTGTGTGTGTTCATATATGCATGTACATCCATTTTGACCCATCGCAAGTCCATTTGGAGCAGTTTTTCGCTGACGTCTGAGATACGCCTCCCCATTCTGGCCGTGCTCTATATTGTTGCGAAATAATATTAGGTTGTAACGAAAGTTTTCCGCCACTGCAAGTATTGCCTGCACAAGCAGTTCGCGTTGGTGTCTTTGCCACTATTTCGCCAAACGATTTTTGTTATTTGAAAGAAAAAGACTTGGTTTAGAGCACTGTGTTGGGAAATCTGTAAAACAATATCGTTATGATTAAGTATAAGGTGTCTGAAATGGAACTATCACGCTACCCGATGGAACCATCATTGACTCTCAGTTCCTTTGCAAAAAGTCAGCTACAGAATGACACTGAATCATGTGTACAGCTTAAGGTACTACTGTTCTATCATATAAAGCTGTGAAGACTGGGTACCGAAAGTTTAAAAACGTGGACTAGGACATTAACCCATTTATGCCTAGCGTCCCTTTTTTGGGACGGCATTTTCGCTATCAGTCGAAAACGTTATTTATTTTTCCTAGCCTTTATTCGCGAGTATTGAACCTCAATTCCACAAAATATTTTAATATAGCCAAGTAGGATGTTGACATTTCAATTTTTATACATAATGGTTTTAAATGAAATCATCCCTTGTTCAAAAAGTTGACATCAGAAGTGTATCAATTACTGCTGGTATTAGCAAAAATCGAAGAAAGTCGCAAAAATATCCAGGCACGAATGGGTTAAAGAAGCAGAGCGCTCTGGCCGGCCTAATGATGCTGATGAGGCCCGCCTACGAGAATGTGTGGAGGGAGATAAAATATTCATCCACTCGAGAGCTAGCTAAAAGAGTTAGACTTTAGTGCCATGTCCATGAGTCGCGCTAAGCATCGCATAAACTTGACATATAAGGCCAATAGCTGGGTACCGCGTGAGCTGACTGAAGCAAATCTGGCGGAAAACTTTCGTTACAACCTGATAACTTAATTTGCTCCCGTATTGCATGCGCCGCCGTGAAACTAGTTTTGCAGGCATGATAGCGCTCCTCCGATAATGGTAACCCTGTAGTCTTGGCGACAAACTTGGCGATCATCTTGGCGACGGATTTGGCGACCTTGGCGACAGATGGCGGCTTCTAGAAAATTCATGTCTCGAGACCGTATTTCAATTTGAAGATTGTTCCAGAAACTTCTCGGCAATTCTGGTGACGTCATCATCTCTATAAAAACGCTGGGATTTCTCTCCGGGGAGTTCAGTTGACTTTGAAGCGCACGGTTGATTCTGTGAACTAAATAGCGTTATTGTTGTGCTTATTTGTGATTTAAGTTAGCGTATGCTTTAAGTTAGCTTAAGTTAGCGTTAGCTTATATTTTTTTGTTTACTGTGCATTGGACTGATTTAAAATACACCCACTTGGCGATTTTCGTAACAATATGCTGCTGCATTTCAGCAAAGGACGAAATTTCTGAATGCTATTTATGTGTGCTTCACTTCCTGACTTAGAACTGAAAACTGAACACCAATAAGCATAGCCGAGAGAAAGCGTTTCTAATTCCATGATTAGTTTTCTTTTTAAAATTGACAGCATGGTTAACCCTTTAACGTGCAGTGTTCCCGCTTTGGGAACACCAAACTCGGACGTTTGGACTGTTGCCAGTCACGAAGAATAGATTGGATTTCTATAAAAATAGTGGCGGGTGACAGAGCTCCACGAGAATCCTTTACTTTTGAGCAAGTCATTTCCCGTCAAAAAAGGGGTCACGATTCTTTTTAACAGCACTGCTGAAAAATGGAAGAATGCTAGAACAGCCGGATAGATGGCCCCATGCTGAAAAAAGGGCAGCCGTTGCCATCGCTCGACTGAACAACCAGCAAGATGGCGGACGATCGTGCCGGAACAGCCAGCTGTCGTCAAAAAATGTTCTTTAGCTCTGTGGCACGCACTGGGTGTTTCGATTTGAACTAGTTCGCCATCTTGCTGGTAGTTAAGTTGAGCGATGGCAACGGCTGCCCTTTTTTCATCATTGGGAAAGGGTTGCGCCTCAAAGGGTTAAAGCGCAACCCTTTCCCAATGTCGAAAAACGGCAGCCGTTGCCATCGCACGATTTAACTACCAGCAAGAGGGCGGTCGATCGAATCGCCCAGTGCGTGCCACAGAGCTAAAGAACATTTTTGACAGAGGCTAGAGATAGTTAGAAATCGAGCTATGGCAACGGATGCTCTTTTCTCGGCATTGGGCAGTCTATCCAGTTGTTCTTCTATATCAATGCAATTCCATCGTATTCTCCAGTTTTCAGCAGATGCCAGAGATGTTGATAATAATCCTGACTAGCTAAGAAATAATCGACAATTTTTACGGGAAATGACGTGCTAAAACGTTAAGGCTTCTCACGTAACTATATCACCTTCTTTTATAGAAATTATACTCATTATTCCTGATTGGCAACAGTCAAAACGTCAGAGTTTTTGTGCCCTCACCGTGAGGACACCGCGCGTTAAAGGGTTAACAGAGAATTTTCGTAGATTTCAGTTGAAGTTCATGGATTCTATTCTACCATGATCGTTTGGATTTATGACATCCGTGGCTGACGAGAAAGACAGGCTGCGGTGCTGGTCACACCCCTTTTGCCCTTGCAGAGTTATGTGACTTAGGAGGTGTGGCCATCTTGGTACCCACAGTAAGATGGCCACGTCCCCCAGGGTGGCGAGAGGGCAACAGGAGTGTGACCAAATGTCAGCACCACAGTCTGTCTTTCTCGTCAGCCATCTAACTGACGTCATTCTCAACCTTCTAACGTATGCTGGTATTCTGGAAGGTATGGATATCTGGTATAGAACTGAATGTTACCTAATACACCGAATGTTTACATTCTAGTCCAAGTTCCGAATGACGTCACAAATCCGACCGCGGCAGAATACACCCTATTATTTGGGGTTAATCATTTTTAATGGACAAGAATAAAACGAATAGGTAAGATCATGACTTTACTTTCAGGTTTATTGGCAACAACCGATTTCCAAGAAAGGCGAATGTAGTTCTAAACGATATATTCAGTGACATGAGCTGGCCTCTCCTGGCAAAGGAGCAAACAAACCAAAATCATGACCACTAGCGTAGACCAGGTATACCCCCCTCAAAAGTACATTAGTAAAAGCCATATATCCTATTTCAGTTTTGTTAATACAGGGACCGCTGGTTAATTGAATAAGCCGCTATAGCGAATCCAATCAGGGACATCGGAATGGAATCACTCATTTCAAAGCCTCAATCAAAGCCGCCGCTTTGTTGAATCACTCGTTTTATTGGATCAAAAACCGATGGCACGAACGGGATCCAGCTAAGCGGCGGCCACTGTAACATAGCAGTTTGAGAAAAAACAAAAAATTAGAAAGAAACAGCCCCATATCCCTGTAAGACCTGGACATTTTTTTGACACTCTCGCACAAAAAAGTATTTGGGCGTAAAATAAATTTCCTATTATAGTTTTGCGAGTAACTTTTTCTTTTTTTTCAATTGACTTACAAATCAAAAGAAATGTAAGAAGTATTTTTGAACCGTCTTGGAAAGTGTCAAAATTGTGATACAGGACAATCCATCGGCTAGCGGCACTCGGGCGAAATAACGTGAGGCCCTCAGATTAGAATACATGTGGCCGCCGCTTAGTTGGATCCCGTTCGTGTCATCCATTTTTGATCCAATAAAGCGGCAGGTTCGAAAAAGGGGTGGCCTTCATTGAGGCTTTGAAAAGAGTGATTCCTTTCAGTTTTCTGAGATTGGATTCCATAAAGCGGCTGATCCAATTAAGCCGCGGTCACTGTACTAGCTACGTAAGCGCCGTCTAGCGACGCATAGCAACGAATCATGAAGCAAATGACCACTAACACGTGTGACTGACTCAACTTGTGTGGTTGCGCATCCAGGTATATCTCAGAAAACTTCTTGAGCTCTTTGGCTCCAGATGGGTTATTCGATCGACCGCCATGTTATTTGTAGTTAAATGGATCGGTGGCAACGGCTTCACTTTCTCAGCTTTGGGCAGTCTGTCTAGTGGGTCACCTTCTGTATGGATGCGCGAATGCCTGCGCTTCAAAGGGCTTATGCTCCTCATTGTGAACTTTCAGATGCGAAAAATCACCAGTGACTGTCGTCAATGTAAAGTGGAACATTGAACGCATTACTGTCGAAGAACAAATAAGTTCTAGTGAAAACATTTAGATACGAGTGCTTTTTTAAATACAAACTTTTCTAAAATGAATTAGCATTCTAACTCAAGTGACTGCCTTCTGCGTATCGCCATGCCACTAGTATGGTTACCGTTTGAAAACAACGTTTCTACCGTCTTTTTTTTTTGTTTGTTTGTTTTGTAACATTCGGATTTGCGTTCATGGTTCCGAAAAATATTCGCTTATAAATCCACGTCAAGCGAGCAACACAATAGGAGGGGCGCCCTTCGTAGGGAACTTTCTGGGGGCTCCTAACCCGTATTTGCGCTGTTTCGGAGAAAACCACGGAAAACTCCGAACGGTTAGGTCGGCGGACGCGACCTGGTTTCGAGCTAGGCACCTTCCGTTCGATCGTTCAGTTCAATCTTGAGATTCCCATACCTATGCTTCTGACACGTTCGAACAGTCACATTACATTCTCTATGGAAATTGTGTACTGCCTTACCTTTGAACTTTTATCCATGTGTTCGGAAAGTCACTCACTCGGGCCACTCAATTTCGAGCAAAAACTGGAACGGGGCGGATGAGTGGACTTAGTTTCTTTCGAGTTTGAGAACGACTTCAACTTGTTCGGGGTCGTAGCCTAGGTAAAGCATTTGTTTACCACAGAATGCCCTCTCAGGAAGAAAGGAACAGTAACAAAACAGTGAAAAACTGAATTAACTGACGCCTGTCTCAGTTGATTTAGTTTTTCAACTAACAGCAGAGTTCACCTTAACCCTCCTCGCTGACCAGCTTGTAGGGTGGATAAAGCACAGTATTACGGTTTTGGGTTCAACTTTCGGCAATCGAGGTTCGATCCCCGACTGGGCGTGGATTGTGTCCGTCCCTTGATAGGGGGCAACGTGGGTCCACCTACTAGGTGCCGCCATAATAAAGTGACCAACAACACCGGCCTTAGCGGTGGCCAATGCCTCCAAGGCATTGTTAATGACCGCCATTTGAAAGGAAAAAAAAACCTTAACCCTCCGCTAGGCGCGTGGACCATACGCTCTCAAAAGTCTATTAGAGTGATAGCCATATCTTCTTCTTTAGTTTTGTTACTAACTAATCAATTGGAGAAAAAACAATCAATTAGAAGGAACTAGCCCTATATTTTTATAAGGCCTGGGTTTTTTTCGCTACTCTCGCACAAAAACAGTACTGAGTGTGAGATAAATAAATTTTCTATTATGAATATCTAATTATTATTACTTTTTTTCAAACACACAAATCAACAGAAATATTTAAGAAATTGTTATTTTATACATGAATCACTTTTTATGAAGAGCAGTATTCTATAATTGAAATCGTCATAAGAAATATCACTTAATCACTTAATCTCGAGTTCCTTTTGAGAGCTCACCTACACAATTGTGTACGTTGGGGCTTATAGGATTCTATTTCTTTTGATTTGTATGTTATTTGGAGAAGATTAACTAGTTATTCGCATAAATAAAACAGGAAAGTTATCCTTACGCTTAACACTAGATTTACCATCTATTTATATACACCTATTTCTACCAAAACCAGTCAAAATGACTGGTGTATAAGAAAAATGCTTATTGTGACTTCCAGTCTTTATTCACTCTTAAAAAATGACAAAAAATGTTGAACAATATTAATTGTAACAGATAAATGAATGAATAGACATTGTCAAATAACAAAACACTTAGCTGTTTGCAGTTTTTCAGTCACAATTTCTACAGGAAAAGGTAGGAATTTTGAATTGAAATGGCACGACCCGTCAAAATGACTGGTCTGGTAAATCTAGTGTTAAATAGAGTAACAAGTCTTAAAGGGCCCTTACATCATTTACTATTACGAATAACACTATGTTGAATATGAAACTGATAGTGGAAATTTTACTTTTCCGCGAATATTTTTTTTAAGAGAGTGTACCTGACCCACGATGGTAATCCACGTGCCTAAAGGAAGGTTTACAACAACGGTCATCCGGCTTATCTTTAAAAACTGGGCCTTTTTAGAACGCCTTCCATTAAAACTCTTTAACACGATTCATCCTGGTTGAGCGTTTACGAATGCCCCCAAAGTTTGTTTAAAAGCAACCACAACAACCATTGTTTAGTAACAACCTCGAGACTGATGGAATATTTTTCAATCGGAAGAAATCCTCACTTTGGCGTGTTATTCGCCACTGTTTAATGCCGCATATCCACAAGAATAATTCAATTGGTTAAGTGAAACTCGGTTGATCATAAAGTTAGTTAAAAGATCCAGTGCTATTCAACAACCTTTCGGGTTTTTGACGTCATACGAATAGTGAAAGAAAAATGTCATAACAGTATACGAGGAAATTTTCGGAAAAGTATCACAAGCCTCGATTGGCTTAAAGATTTATTTTTTTCGTGTGATATACCTATACATTCATACGCTGTCCCAGCATTGAGTCGGGCAAATGAGTTCAGGTGACAGACCAAAACTACTCAACGACTCGTGAGGAAGAACAAATATCGTATTTATTTCCTCGTGTAGCTTGGCCCATGAACGCCCAGCGTCCTTTTTTGAGGACGGTCGCGAAAATATACATAACCCATTACTTATTTTCCTATTTTAATTTCTCGAACCATCCATTTGATTTCGCTAAAATACACAGCGATCACTATCTAAAATGCCGATATTTTACAGCTTTATTCATATTTTTAGGTAAAGAAATACGTTCTTCCTATCCTACCCATGTCGGAAATTGATGGATCCCTTCAGGCATCCACATAAAATGTAGAATGGGATGAGAATGCCCGGACACTGATGGGTTAGTGGGCAGTTTGGGTTTTTCCCGAGATACCCAGACCGAAAATCACCGCCATCGCTGGCTTAAGTCATTGCGATACTGTCGAACGCGTGGATGTAACTCAACTTTCCCTCTCTCAACGTGATAGTTAACTTATAAAATGCATTGGATCTCGTGTCTCTCTTTTAACGTGGATTGGTGTAAGTCTGGGGGAGTCGTCTGCACAGGTATTGAACAGTAGCTTATTTCTATTTAAATTTCTAGTATTTCGTGCTTCAATGAATTGAGTAGCGCTCTGTCTTTAGGCTTCCTTTAATTTTATGTTGGTGAGTGCGCGTTTCCTTCCGCTTCTTAGGGTCCTTTTTGTAATAGGGGAGAACTTTTTTTCAGCGTACAAAAATATTATTAGGGTCATTTTCTGCCATTTTTGGGCAAAAAGGGGAAATTGCCTTCCCTAAAATTTCAGGAAATTCGCATGTAGCTTATTTTATAAAATGTTTTTTTCTACAGTAAGCAATAGTTTGCCCTCCTCAGTGTTACATGTTGCTCCCACCCCCTTCACTGTTACGGGACAGTTTACGCCAATGCCGAGAATGTATCCAATATTTAAGTCTGTTGGCGGTAGCAGCAGTATCAAAGAAAATTTATTTTTCGTATTGAAATGAATAACTATAAATACTCTCCTTTTAAAATGGTAATCCCTAGAATGAATGCAGCGAGACCCATAAAATGGCTGATATTTTCAATTCTATTGCCGACATTGGCAGTACAGAACATAGGTAACATTTAGTATTGAAGTGTACAACTACATACTTTAAATTGAAAATGATAAACATGCCTCGCCATGGCACAGTGGTTATGTCACTGAAAAGGGTAGACGGCCTACCTAACCGGTCGACCTAACCGTTCGGCCTTTTCCGTGGTTTTCTCCGAAATTCACGTGAATACGGGTTAGGAACCCTTAGAAAGGGCACCCCCCTTGTGTTGTCCTTCTGACGTGGATTTATAACCGGCCCTCTGGCCAAGCACACAAATCCGAAATATGTTACGCAAACAAAATGATAACCGTAGCGTAACTATACAGTGACGCACGAAACATATCCTTTGGACATACTGTAATAGATCGATATAATAAGTATTTCATTTTGACATAATGACAACAGTACCGTAGATAAATTTCGGCAAGGTAAAGGCACTCATTTAAATTTAATATGAAATTTGAAAAATAGACTATCTAAGGATAGAAGTTCAGAGCTGGGTGAGGTATATCGCTTACAATTAGGATGGTTAATAATCTTTAAAAAAATTTTAACTATAAAAGATGATCAGTTTGCTATGTTAGAAGACCGCAGAAGGGGCTATTGCAGATTGTGATTATTGTGGTTCACAATGTTACTGGTGTGACAGCGTGGTCACCCCCACAAAACTTTCAAGAAAATGCAGTTCTTTCAGCTAGCCTTGGGCCAGTATTCGAGTAGGGGATGAGAACCTCTTTTGGCTGACTTTCCCACGACCTACAGGTGCACAGGTGCGTCGGCGTGTCTTTGATGGTGGAGCTACCTTGGCTGACGAGTTCTCGAGGCGAGCCGGTGCCCGGCAGATGGACTAGAGGTTTCAGAGAGATAGGTTGGTCTCTCCACCCAGTCGCTCACCAAGTGAACAATATTCATGTATCTTTTTTTCGTTTGGACTCCTCCACGATTCTAGCCTGTAATTAGAGGGCTATGACACGATGCTGAAGAGCTGAAACTATATGTATCGGATATGCTTCTTCTTAATTTAAATAAATTGTTATTGTTTTCATTACGCCTTGTGTTACGCTACCAACAGAACTGCTAGTGCCGCTCCTAGCAGTATACACGACATGACAGCTATAATATGATTAATTAAATGGTGGCAGCGGTGGGATATTAGAGTTGTAAAGAAAAACTCTAGCCCATGTTGAAATATCGAGTTGAACATTTCTGAAGTGCCTGCGTTCCAGTGTTGTTCGAAGGAGGTTCCCCAGTGTTCGAGTCCTGTGTCCTAAAGCTAGTGGTCTGACCTGTAGAAGGAAATCCAGCGAGTGTTTACAGACGTCTGCGATTCCCCTTCAGCGTACCGACTTCAGTGGAGCAAAGAGACGACAGAAATCGGACGGGTATAATTATACGACGAGCCCCTGCGTTGATGTCAGCGAAGGCTTCTTCAAATGAGTAAGTCCCTTTTTGTATTGTTAAGTGTCATTATATCGGAGAGTATTTTATGTTTTGGCATCTTAGCAGTGAGGTTATAGGGTTGTAATATATTGTGATAAATATATACGTGTGTAGGAACGGGTGCAGAAATTTAAGTTATTTTAAGTTCAACTCTGAGTATAGAAAATTGTAAACTGTTTGTGTACTTAATTATTGTTATTTCGACAGTGTGTAGTCAATGTAACGAGGTAATTTTTTATGTAATGAGATTTTGCATAAAATATGAAAAATTATTCACATAACCAGGAATATTTTTATTAGTTTAAAGGTTTTTATTAATAATTTTTAGTGTATTTATGTGCACCAGAGAATTAGAGTTTATAAAATTCTAAGTAAAGTTAAGTTAATGTGAGATTGGTGTTATCTAGGCAGTCTTATGTTTACTACTTGCTCGAGTAGAAAGGGAAGTTTCAATAATTAATTAATTGTGTTTAAATTCTGTATTTCGAAAATTTACTGGTTAGATATTGGTGACAGGTTTTTTCTTAATTGTCTTGGTAAATAATGGCGTTCGTAAAGAAATTAAACAAAACTGTCAAAAATACGCTGCTATTGTTAGCAGAGGAGTTTGATACTAGTGTGACGGCTAGAAACAAAGTAAGAGAGATAATACAGGCTATCATTAGCGCCTCTGATTATGATGAGGAAACCGCGAAGGATTTTCTAGAACGAATAGAAAAAGAGCTCGAAACCGAGAGATTAGAAAAAGAAAAGGAAGTTCTAGAAAAGGATAAGGAAAGGCAACACGAGTTAGAAAAACTCAAATTACAAGTTGCGGTCGAAACCGGCAGTGTAGCAGCTTCTACAATTTCTGATCATGAATCGGTTCCACGCAGGTCAAATCTGAAAGACCTGGTGCCGAAATTCGATCCTAAACAAATTGATATCTCTTTATTTATGATGATTTTTGAAAGACAGGCAAGTAGGGAAAAGTTGGAGGAAGATAATTGGGTGTCCCAGTTAATTCCGCTTTTACCCCCAGATATTGCGGAAATAATTGTGAAAGAACCCCAGGAAAAAGCAGATGATTTTCAGCACATTAAGAAAGTGCTATTCAAACGGTTTAAACTCAGTGCTAGAGCATTAAGGAACAAGTTCGAATGTCATGACCGAAAACCGAACGCGCCGTGGTCAGATTTAGTTTATGAGCTTAGGGGATATTTAGAGAATTGGCTAGAAACGTTAGAGATAAGAGATTTTGAGACTTTAAAAGAATTGATGCTCACGGAGCAGATAAAGAAACGCATCCCAGGAAATATTCGCGAACATTATGTAGATGTATGGGACGAAATCAACGACGCCGCGATTTTAGCAGAAAAATGCGATAAATTTGAGGCGGTTCGAAGAGACCAAAGGAAAGTAGAACCCCGAAATTTTGGTAGGAATTCATTCAGAACGCATGATAAATTCAACCAGAATCAAAGTAAATTTAATAGGGAGTCAAAGCCGGAAAGAAAAGAGAAATTTGTCTCGAAAGAGTCTGACGCGAAAAAAAATGAAAATTTTGATAGACCAAGGAATGTGGTATGTTATTTATGTAAAAAAACGGGACATATCAGACCCTTCTGTCCAGAAAACCCGGACAGGCAGAAATACCCTGTACATAATTTAAATGCGAAAAATATTTTAGGAGAGGGTTTCGAACCATATATTAGTAAAGCTCTCATTAATGGTGAACAAAGGGAATATCTCAGAGATAGCGGGACATGTATAGATTTGTGTGAAAGTGACATGATTTCTCCGGAAGATTTGTTGCCGGACCATGTCTGGATTAAGCAACCTTTGGACGCCACATGTAAATGTTTGCCCTTAGCTAGGGTAATAATCGAAGGCGAATTTGGGAGAATTGAAACGAAAGCGGCTGTAAAACCAGCGGAGTTAAGCCAGGGTTTGTATTTGATGGGTAATCGTACCGCCCAACTGATTGAGGAACAGAAGAGCAAGGTAAACTCGGTGAATGCTGTTATTACGCGTAGTATGGCGCGAGAAAGTGAGGAAAATCAAGGGATGAATAATAGACAGAAATCGCCTGAACAAAATGAATTTCAACTCTTAGAGGGCGAAAGTTGTAATCCCAATTCTTCGGAAGCAGCAGGAATAGATAACGGGGAAGTTCTAACAATAGGAGAGGGGGACGCGCTAATCCCTTCGCTTGAGAAGTCGGAAAAATCGCCCCTTGCTAGCATTACGAAAGAGGATTTCTTGGTGGCACAAAAGGAGTGCTCTGCGCTTAAAGAGTTGTGGAAAAAAGCTGAGAATGAAAGGGAAACAGAATTTGAAATACGAAACGACAGGTTGGTAAGAATTTCGGTATCGAAAAGAGGCGACGAAAAAATACAGCTATGTGTACCCACAGTGTTTAAGGGAGATATATTATATCTATGCCACTCTTCGATATCCGGTCATTTAGGGGTGACAAAAACTAAAGACAGAATACTTGCTCATTTTTTCTGGCCTAATTGCTACAAAGATATAGAAGATTATGTTAGATCGTGTGATCCGTGTCAAAAAGTGGGAACAAATCGGGACAAAAAGAAAGCGCCGATGAAGTTGGTCCCTATAATTTCTGAACCGTTCAGACGTTTGTCAGTCGATACAATCGGACCTTTAGTTGTTAGTGAAAATAATAACAAATATGCTCTAACATGTGTGTGTGTATCGTCGAAATTTTGCGACGCTATTCCAATGAAAGATGTAACTTCAAAATCTGTGGTGCACGCGCTACTTCAGATTTTTTCTAAGACGGGCTTCCCTCGGGAAATTCAGTGTGACCTAGGTACTTCGTTTACGAGCGAATTAACGACATCGTTTTTCAATAAGTATGACATACGTGTCAGTAATTCCTCAATCTGTCATCCACAGTCTCAGTGTGTGGAGAGAATGCACTCCACCTTAAAAAAGGTCATTAAAGTATTGTGTTTAGAGTCTGGAAGTGACTGGGAGAATGTTTTGCCAATGGCACTTTTTGCCCTGCGTACAGTCACGCATGAAAGCACGGGTTTTAGTCCAGCTGAAATCATATACGGGAAAAATCTTAGGATGCCGCATACGATCGTTTACGAAAATTGGATGAACGAGGAGGAAGTTAGTCAAAATGTTGTGGACTACATCTTAGAGTTGAATAGTAGACTAAAATTGTGCCAGGATTTAGCTGTAGAACGAATGACGGAATGCCGAGAGAAGAGAAAACTATGGTATGATAGGAATGCTGTTTCGCGTAAATTCAAAGTCGGAGATCTTGTGTTGGTGCTAGCTACGGCGAAGCCTCACAAAATGGCAGTGAATTGGATAGGTCCAGGTGTGGTTACAAGCGTAATTTCCGAAACAAATTACACGGTTGATATTCCCGAAAAGAGAAATAAAAATACTATTTATCATGTAAATTTAATGAAGCCTTATCATAAGAGACCGGAATACGTAAATTTAATATTAGAGGACGATAGTGAAGAAATCGAGGAAACGGCGGAGATTCCTTATCCCTTACCCGATCCGACTCAGTTCGACTTCTCCGAATTAGTACGGGAAAGCAATTTGGACGAAAAAATATCAACTGAGCAAATCGGTGCTTTACAAAATTTATTGGGTAAACATCGCAAGGTGTTTTCAGCGGATCCCGGAATGACGCCCTTAGTAGAAATGGATATAAAATTAACTGATGAAAAACCAATTAGAGTCAAGCCGTACCGTATGTCGCCTAGGCAAACGGAAATTCTAAGGAATGAAATAAAACGCCTGTTAGAACTAGGAGTAATAGAGATGGGACAAAGTGACTTTTCCGCCCCGATGATTCTCGTGGAATGCCCGGGAAAAGATCCTAGACCGTGCATTGATTATAGGGCCTTGAATGCAAAAACAGAAATTGAATTTTTCCCGTTACCAAACATTGAGGAGGTTGTCGAAAGGGTAAGTGCTGCATCGTTCATCTCAGTGATGGATTTAACGAAGGGGTATTTCCAAATACCGCTCTCAGAAAGAGCTCAAAGGTATGCGGCCTTTGTTACTCCCTTTGGCACCTATATTCCGAAAAGAATGATGTTCGGGTTGGTCAATGCGCCATTTTACTTTTGCAAATTAATTAGTATTGTGCTAGGGGGGTTAGAATGTTTTGCTGTGCCGTATATAGACGACATTGCAATTTTTTCTAACGACTGGGAACAGCATATGAAACATCTCGATGCTGTGCTAGATAGATTAAATGAGGCGGGTCTGAAAGTTAAGCCCACAAAATGTAAGTTCGCACAGAACCACGTTCGATTTCTAGGTCATGAGGTGGGGTCCGGGAAACGGTCCCCGAGTCAGGCAAAAATTCAAGCAATCCAGGATTTTCCGACTCCAAAAACGAAAACCCAGGTACGGGCGTTCCTCGGATTGTGCGGCTATTACCAAAGGTACATAAACCAGTATGCGGTTCTGGCAGCGCCCTTAACTGATGCTTTGAAAGGAAAAATAAAACGGGAAAATATAGAATGGAGTGACGAATGCGAGAGAGCATTTCAGGCCTTGAAAGCGGAACTTACAAAAAGTCCTGTCTTATTCGCCCCAGACTTCTCTCGAGAGTTCCTAGTACAGACGGACGCGAGTTTGATAGGTGCAGGAATTGTTCTTGCCCAAGTATTTGAGGGAGAAGAACATCCGATAGTGTACCTAAGCAAAAAGTTCTCTAAGGCGGAACGAAACTACAGCACTATCGAGCGAGAGTTAGCTGCTATAATTTATGGTGTAAAAAAATTGAACCATTACTTGGATGGACAACACTTTGTGTTACAAACTGACCATAACCCGTTAGTCTATCTGAATAAAATGGTAGGAACAAATTCCCGACTAACTAGGTGGGCACTGTGTTTGCAGCAGTACAAATTTGAAATTGTACATAAGCCTGGGAGGAAGCATACAAACGCAGATGCTCTTAGCCGTTCTAATCAGGGCAGCCAATGAAGCTTGTATCATCTCTATCTTCATGATTGTATATATTGTTTTTTAAAATTGTTTTGCATATGTTTATTTTTTTCAATAATTCATTAAGTGTTTAGAATTACGTGTTTCTTTTATATTATTATTTGATTTATGCATAAAAAAATAGCGGTAGGAGGCAAAAGCCTCAACGTTGCTAAAACGCAATTTGTGTAGCTTGGAAAAAATGGGGGAGGGTAAACTCTCTGATATTGTGATGCTTGATAATGTAATTGGGGATTGTACTTCAATCTTCCCTAATTCGTCTCAAGTTTTGACTTAATTTTTGCTCCCAGTGAAAGCAAAAATTTCTTCGGAGGGGGAAGGAGCTGTGACAGCGTGGTCACCCCCACAAAACTTTCAAGAAAATGCAGTTCTTTCAGCTAGCCTTGGGCCAGTATTCCAGTAGGGGATGAGAACCTCTTTTGGCTGACTTTCCCACGACCTACAGGTGCACAGGTGCGTCGGCGTGTCTTTGATGGTGGAGCTACCTTGGCTGACGAGTTCTCGAGGCGAGCCGGTGCCCGGCAGATGGACTAGAGGTTTCAGAGAGATAGGTTGGTCTCTCCACCCAGTCGCTCACCAAGTGAACAATATTCATGTATCTTTTTTTCGTTTGGACTCCTCCACGATTCTAGCCTGTAATTAGAGGGCTATGACACGATGCTGAAGAGCTGAAACTATATGTATCGGATATGCTTCTTCTTAATTTAAATAAATTGTTATTGTTTTCATTACGCCTTGTGTTACGCTACCAACAGAACTGCTAGTGCCGCTCCTAGCAGTATACACGACATGACACTGGCGATTATCTGGCATTCTTAGCATCACCATTCATTAGTCATTCTTAGCTTCTGGCATTAAGTAGCATGGTTTTTTAAAGTCCATGCCATTGAAAAAGACAGGCTTAGGATGTGTGAAAGTGTGACTACGATTGGGGGAACATTTTTACTAATCGCGAATGTCTTTGTACGGGGGTTGTATAGAAATTAAAAAATCTGATGTGTGGACAACAGGACTTCCTTGCACGTCCATTTAATCAAAAATATTTTCGGCGCACTTCATCTAAACTTATTTTGTTTGAAAGAGATAAAATATCAGTAATAGTAAGGTTTATAGATTTCTGGCATTCTTTACACAAAGATGTTTTAGTGTTATAAGTATGCAAAATATTGAGGAAAAATATTAACTTTTTGTATAAATTTAGTTAGTGCAGTATTCGCGATCTATTCAGCGATGGCATGAGATAAAATATCGTTCGCCGAGAGGCTCTATTCCTGGTGATAGTTGCTCCTCGAACCCACCACTTCTAATCTGCATTGGGCGAAAAATGGGGTGTTGCGGGTGAGGAGTCCGCGTTAGCTCTGATAGGGTACTTGTAAAAAAATTCGCGAATATTGCAACGATTTCGCGAAAAACTAAACAGGTTCTTTATTTACGAGGGTAAGTTGAAAAATAAGTTTGCCCTGTCGACTGTGGTCAGAGTTGTGTATGAAAGATAAAAAATAGAATGAGACATCAAAGATATGACATACCTTTATTTTTCCACATAGGTACCAAGTACATTGAGACATTTGTCATATCGCTTAATAAGCTTCAAAGAGCCCTCCAGGAAAAAATCAGGGCTTTGCATATGGAAGAAGCGTTGAACGACTTGCGCGTTTTCCTGCTGTGTCGCCTTTCGCCTATAGCCGTTCAACGCTTCTTCCATATGCAAAGCCCTGAATTTTTCTTGGAGGACTTTTCGAAGCTTATCAAGCGATATGACAAATGTCTCAACGTACTCGTACGAGAATAATAAAATAAAGGTATGTCACGTCTTTAATGTCTCATTCTATTTTTTGACTTTCATACACAACTCTGACCACAGTCGACAGGGGAAACTTATTTTTCAACTTACCCTCGTAGTAAAGCAACTGTATTAAGTAATGTTTTTGAAAAACCATTCCCCAACTTAAAGATTTCTTTTCTTTCCAGATTCTTCAGGAATAGAGGCACGGGGAGGTATAGCAGGAGGAGGGGGTAATGATGGCAAGTCCGTAGTCCAAGAGGCGGAGGAGGTCATGAAAGACTGTTCCGTAGTCTAGTAGGAGGAGGCGGTGATGCATGGCGGTTCCGTAAGTCTAGTAGGAGGAAGAGATGATGATTGGCCGTTCCGTAGTTGTAAGAGGAGGAGGAGGTGCATGTTGGTTTGCTCCATACCAAGAGGAGGAGGTGATGCTGTTAGCTCTGTAGCAGGAGGAGGAGGAGATGGCGGTGGCTCCGTAGCCACCGGCATAACCCCCTCCATCCTCCGGGGCTACCAGCATGACCTCCATCCTCCAGAGCGGCCAGCATGACCTCCTCCATCCTCCGGAACGGCCAGCATGATCTCTTCCATCCTCCGGAAACGCCAGCATGACCGTCTCCATCCTCCGGAACAGTCTTCATGACCTTCTCCATCCTCCGGAACTGCCAGCACGACCTCCTCCATCCTCAGGAGCCGGCGGCATAACAACCTCCCCCAGGAAGGGGAGAGCCGGCGGCAGAACAACCTCCCCCCTCAGGAAGGGGAGAGTCGGCGGCGAACAACCCCCCATGGAAGGGGAGAGCCGGCGGCGAACAACCTCCCCCCCCCAGGAAGGGGAGAGCCGGCGGCGAACAACCTCCCCCCCCCCAGGAAGGGGAGAGCCGGCGGCGAACAACCTCCCCCCCAGGAAGGGGAGAGCCGGCGGCAGAACAACCTCCCCCCCAGGAAGGGGAGAGCCGGCGGCAGAACAACCTCCCCCCCCCCAGGAAGGGGAGAGCCGGCGGCAGAACAACCTCCCCCCAGGAAGGGGAGAGCCGGCGGCTGCAGATCTCCTCCCAGGAAGAGCCGGCGGCAACACAACCTCCCCCAGGAAGGGAGGGGCCGGCAGCTGCAGACCTCCCCCAGGAAAAGACGAGCCGGCGGCAGCATAGAACCGACAGCGTACCTCCCACAGAGTCGCCGGCGGAGTACCTTCCCAAGAAAGAGCCGGTAAGTGTTCTCTCAATTCTAAAAGTTTAAAAATGAATGCTTTAATATTTTATAGGTGATTAAGGTGGGTATTAAATGGGTTGTTTCTATCACTTACGGTTTAACAGATTAATGTTGAAAAGTTCGTCAAATGAAGATAACGTTTAGGTATGGCAATTTTTTACGAGGTGCTGTATGCGTCTTAAAGTAAGAAATTTAATTTTTACTCTACCGTTTTCCTATCTTTTACGTTTGTGAAAATGCTGCGCTGTTTCTAAGAAAAAGTTAAGAAAAAATCCCGTGTTTCCGACGGGAAAGTTAGCTACCGCACGCTAAAAGTTTTAGCATTTGTCTGAAAACAACTTGGCGGTTGTCTCAAAAGTGACAAAAAAACTTGTCAACAGTCATTAATTTATGTTCGTTGACATTAGATGACTGCAGTTAACTCCATAAAATCCTATTTTGAAGTTTTCCTCGTGTTGAGCAGCTTCTCGTGAAACTTAACCCACACCATTATTTTGACATCTTCTGTAACACTTTGAAATTCCTTCTAGAAGCGTGAATTAATGGATGGATGATCCCCTAAACCACTAAGTTATCGATTATTTCATAATGCAGTATCTCTGTCCAGATAAAATAGTACGCTAATTTCAAGCGCTCTTTGTAAGCGTTAGTCATTTAATTTTTATCAACACTTAATGGATCCCTTAAAGTAAAGAATTTTTTTTGCCTGATAACGGACTCGGCACAGTACGTAAAATGGTGCAAGTCATCCTTTTTAGCATTAAATATCTAGTATCTCCGTTGATCTTGCAGACATGAAATTTTTTTATCTTTATAGACACAGGGCAACATTCTTCTAAATAAAATTGCTGGGAAATAAAAATTCATATTAGTACTTTAATATGCATACGGCCTCTAGTAAAAAATTGCCATATCTGAAAACTGACTTTAAATTAGAATTGTTAGTTTGATTGCGTTATTACCGCTTATGGTTTAAAAGACGGGGCTTTTAACATCTATTTTGAATCACCCGGAATAAAAGCATCTTAATTCATTGTCTTTAGGTCCAGAATTCAGTGAAAAATATTGGATAAAAAACCCCAAGAATACACGCTTTTAAAGCAATCAGATGTAAAAATTGATCTTTAAACATAAAGATTTTGTTCAACAGATTTATCTTAGAAACGTATGTCACCCTTAATGCGTTTAAACAAAAGTATACACAGGGGTGCACAACCTTTGTAAGAGAAGGGCCACTCAAAGAAGTGGCTGGACTGCCGAGGGCCACACCACCAATTTACTTTGAAAAGTGAAACAGCTTCAGTATGGATCAATGTCAGTAATATATCGTTGTAGAATTGCTTATTTTGAAACCAGAATTTTTGTAAGAGACAAACTGGTTAAATAAAAATAAGATTATACGTAATAAAAATGAAAAAAATAAAGTTCCCTGAAACAAAAGCTACGCATACATAA
>JAWZYV010000960.1:0-18620 GCA_038373885.1 Cheiracanthium punctorium | reverse complement strand
ATTTGAGAAATTAAAATAGGAAAACAACCTTTGTGTATTTCAGACGGACAAAGTCTGAGAACGTCCTCGAAAGAACGTTGGGCGTTAATGGGTTAACCCTTACGTATCGCGTGAAAAGCCGAGGTCAATAAAATTTTTTACATTTATATTTAATACTTTAGGACTACCCCCGAAGTGCAAGGCGTTTCGGGAACACTTCAGTTATGACAACGGGTACCATGCCTACACTTTCTCAGCACACTCGCGTTTAAAAAGATGTACAGATGAAGCATCTTTAATGAACTTTCGCATTTCGCAATGAGAAAAATAGTACCTATATATTGAAGCCAAAAAGCCCCATACCACATACCCGTAATTTCTTTTACAAGATAAATATTGGCCTGTTAATTCCTTTTGTGTTCCTTCGACTGTATTTCTATTTTAAATTTAGAATTTCGCCATTAAAATTTGTAGAAACTATTTCATTTTTCAGAAGCACGATTTTACAAAGAAACAGATTTCTGAAAAATCTAAAGTTACTGAAACTGAACCACATTATTATTATTATTTTTAACTAAGCCCAATGCTGAATATGTTTTAGTACTATGTTCATTTAAAAGTAAAATCGCATACACGCACTTTATAGGACAAGCCAATTTATGCTGGATTAGATATTTATAATTTGCAGGGTGGCCATAATTAAACTGCAAGTGTTCAAGGTGTGCTGGAGAGAAAACTACCAGGAATATTCCAGTGAAACTTGGTATCTACACGTTTCAGAACATGCGCAAGTCAAACATGCAATAAAAAAATCTCCATTTTCACCCGATAGATGGCGCTATATCGTGTTTCAATGCTTATCGAAATCATATATGCAAAATTTAAGCCCATTGAACAGTGTAAAAACAAGACCACATTGAGTAATGGTCAATCATGACTCTGAATAAGAAGGACGTGCATTGTTAGTGAAGATATTCTATCAGAATGGTAGCAATTATTCGGCTATTCTGAAAGAATACCGGCGTATGAAACGATTAAGAAGAGGTCCAATGAGTGTCATTGAGAATAAATAATGGTTTAATTGTTTTCCAAAACGTCTTTATGAATTGTTTAATTTGTGATCTTAATTTTCGTTAATTTTTGATTACACGTTACTGTAAAAATTTAATTACTGAAGCGAATTGTATGGAATTTTGATAAACTGTAAATGGTGTTTTATATTCTTTATATGCCTCTTAGAATGCCACTATGCTCTGTCTATCGGTTTTGGAAGTCGCATATGCCACCGGTGACCTTTGAAATACGGTACAGCGCAATCTACGGTTGAAAATGACGATTTTTTATTTTTGCATATTTGACTTGCGCATGTTCTGAAACGTGTAGATACCAAATTTCACTGGAATATTCTCCGTAGTTTTCTCTCCAGCACCCCTTGAACACTTGCAGTTTAATTATGGCCACCCTGTACATATAGAAGCCATGAAAACAAATTACGAAAAAAAGCCTCGAACACTCAAAAATGATAATTTTAACAAATATAAAAAATGAGCCTTTGATTATAAGGCATTTATAAATATAAAAACTATACTTCGCTTAACACTAAGTGAACGTTACTGGTTACAGTAAAAAATGTTTCGTATTTAGTAACTTAAGTTGTTCTAGAATTAGTTAGAAGCCAAAGCAAATGCAGTAGAAGTACAGCCATAACAATTTTTGCTTGGTTATAAATCAATCCGAAATTTCAGTCGCATCATAGACATGGAAAGTATTAACATTGCTAAAGCATATAAAAGAAACTGGATTTGCAGAAAATGAATTTTAATCCACACATCCTTGACACTTTTCGGCAGAATTTTTACGAACGCCTATTAACTTACGGAGAATTTATGCTGCCTGATCCTGAATTTAGTGCAAGAAAGGGAACATCAGAAAATTTCGCTGAATTACATTAAGACTAAAAAAAATTAACCTTCTCGCGGAAAAGCAATGTCATACAACCATGCAATTTGCATTTTTAGTTTCTCGCCTACCTTTTAATCGTTAACTTAACTGCTCTGTCGGGAATAATTTTTCTAAAATAGCCTGAAGCTTTTTTTAAAATTTTATTTACGGGCATACAATTCTTTTTTTTAAACTTCAAATTTAATGAAATATTTGTTTTACGTTCCGATAATGGTTATAGAAATTCCGTATATGCTTAGTCACATTTTAGAGTTGCCAACAGATTCACTCTGGATAGAATATTAGAAATACCGTCAAGAAAGTCCTACACTCAGTTTGAGAAGCTTGAAATTCAGTAAAGTATAACTTTCTAAACTTTTTAAAATGCTCTTCCCGAATGAAGAGATTTTCACTTAAGTTGAACTTCCTGCATGGCGTCTCACTTCTTTAGCGTATGAAGAAAATGCCGCTGCATTTTTAAACTAAGCAATAGACAGGAATTTTTGTAACCTGTATATACTTTTTGAAAAGTCAACACCAAAGATTTTTTTTTTTTTTTTATAAAGGTTATCAATAACCAAGGTCTACGAAATGTTAAAGCCCATTTAGTTTAATGGTTTCTGGAAGAAATATTAGAACCATGGTCCTGTACAAATTAATTTTTTAAAGGGCCCAATACAGGTTCCATGTTTGAAATATTTCTTTACTTTGGATGAAAAATATCAAAGCTACCCTTAATTTTATTATTTGAAAAATACAATCTGATAATTGAAGACTTCCCTGTATAATGCTTGCTGCTTAAAATTTGCGCTATCCTTTTCATGCACTAAGGAAGAGGAAGGGAACTTGAGGCCGTGGAGCCATTTTAGCTTACATTAAAGTTTTAAATTAAAATGAGCTGCATGGTGTCGTAACTTAAGTTCAAAAATTGAGATTCTACGATTTAAAAAAACTAAATTCGTTAATATCTAAATAAAATTTATTGGTGTAAATCTAAGTCTCCTTTGAAACATGGAAGAAAAATCGTTTCAAATGCGATTTAGAGAAAAAAGGGAAACTAAAAATTTACAAATCTCGTTTAGTTGAAGACAATCTGGCAAACGTACGTGCCGTTTTCGTTAAACTATTTTTCTTTTCAATGGATTCATCTAACAACTTCCCTTTTTAAATAAAGGTAGGTATATTCGAGATTTTAAGGGTCAAGGTCCACAACAGGACAAGACACCAAGTACTTAAGGGGGGGGGAGATTCTTTATCAATAAAACCAACGAGAAAAGCAAAGTATTAATCCTGTATAGGATATAAAGGGCAAATAGCGGTTGAGAGGTCCCTAGATTAGGTAGAACTGAAGCAAAAAAGCTGCATCTATTGAAACCTTGGGCAGGATGTAAAATACTAAACTTCACTTTCTGAAAAAGGAGCTTCCTTTAAACTTAAAGAATGGGAATATTATGATGTAATTAACAGAGTACTAGTTAAGGAACTTTCAAATGTCAAAGTATTAAGCGATTTATTATTTTAAGACAATTTGCACACTTTAATAATCATATCGTGAGGACACATTCTAAACATTATGAAATCCCGAAAACTTCTGCAAAATGCAACATATTTATGCTGCGGTGGCAGTGTCGGGCAAATTTCCTGCCTGGCCGCCGATTGCGAAAGCCACAGCAGAATGCGCACGTGGTGACGTTGGCGTGGTGACGATGGTCAGGATCTGCAGAGACAACTCAACCGTGCTCGCGCTATATAACCGTGGTATATAAGCAAGTGCTGCTGCGACAGCAAATATACCTGTTCTTAGTTAATAAAGTTTCCTAGTTTATGAATGCGTACTTATTTTTAAGTCCCTGCTCTAAGTTACCTGGATTAAGTTTAGACGGCGTGCTGGTTGTAAGATAAGTAAAACTCCAGCACCCGTAGTGGTGACCCGGACGTGATACAAAGTTTCTACAAGTTCCTTGAAGAGCGCCGAACTGGCTGTACGTCTGTGTTTGTCGGATGAATGAAATAGTGACTCCCAGTCGTACATTTTGAAGCAATTTACATTGGCAAAAACTACTAAGTGCCACGTGCTGAAAACTCTCACGGTGAATGCTGCTGATGTTCTGGAGGTTTATTTCTGCTAACTACAGGGGACTGTCATCTTTTAGTAAAGTTTCGGCCTGCTGTTTGATCAAGTTTAGAAGGTGAGCTGAATTTCAAAATTTTCCTACTATGCCAGGTGACGGGGAACAGGCGGTGGCTGAAACACATAAGGTCGGCTTAAAACTACCTCCCTTTTGGGAAAAACACCCAGAATTATGGTTCGCAAACATTGAGGCACAGTTTATTGTTTCGGGTATTACACAAGATAATACCAAGTACTACTCAATTATACCGGCATTAAATTCAGATGTGCTGTCATATGTTAGCGACATAGTTTTACAACCACCGGAGGGTGATAAATACGAAACACTTAAAAAAAGGTTAATAACGGACTTTTCAGACTCCGAACAACGTCGACTAAAAACGTTACTTTCAGAGCTGGTTTTGGGGGACGATAAGCCGTCTCAGTTACTCCGGCGAATGAGACAATTGGGAGGCACAGGTTTTGATGACAAATGTCTTAAAACTCTGTGGTTACAACGTCTACCATTACAAATGCAGACAATTTTGTCCATCTCCAACGATACTTTGGAGAAATTAGCCATAATGGCGGACAAAATCCATGAAACCACTGCAGGCACTGTCGGCTTACTGCAAACTGATAAGGCAAGTTTCCCCTGAAATTAGTCAGCTACAAACCCAAATCTCTGAATTAACCAAGAAAGTCGAACGCCTTTCGCGACCCCGCCACAGATACAATCCTCAGCATAGGAGCCCTTCCCGTAGACAACACTCAAACAGCCGACAGAAATTCCATGATAGGTGCTGGTATCACTTTAAGTTCGGCAGCGCGGCTAAACGTTGCAAATCCCCTTGTTCATTTAAAAAATCGGGAAACGAGCAGTGAAATCGCATTACCTGGCGCAATGCGATTTCAAAGTCAGCAACAAAAGCCGCCTCTTTGTGTTCGACCCTATGACAAACTTAACATACCTAGTTGACAGTGGTAGTGATGTTTGTGTCGTGCCATGATCGAGTTTTTCGTCGTTGAGAAATGCCACTGGCAATATTACCTTGTATTCGGCTAGTGGATCTCCGATCAAAACGTACGGGGTCAAATTGCTCACTTTAAGTTTGAGCTTTCGCAGAAAGTTTTCATGGCATTTTGTAATTGCCGATGTAACCAAACCAATCATAGGTGCTGATTTTCTTAAGCACTTTGGCTTGCTGATAGACTTAAAGCATGCTCGTCTTCGTGATAGCCTCACCAACTTCACTACTACAGGTAAACCCGTGACTGATAAATCTCGTGTAACTTTAATTGCTAATAACTCTTCATACAGAGAAATCCTAGAAAAGTACAATGAGATGATTCGCCCATACCCTTCCAAGAGGGTTATTAAACATAATACAGTTCACAGAATTATTACAAACGGGCAACCTGTTTTTGCTAGGCCGCGAAGGTTACACCCTTTAAAATTAAAAATCGCAAAAAAAGAGTTCGAATACATGTTGGAACAGGGTATATGCAGACCTAGTACGTCAAACTGGTCTTGCCCACTACATTTAGTACCCAAAGCATCAGGTACAGAATTCCGCCCAACAGGAGATTATAGAGCTCTTAACAGAATCACTGTACCAGACAGGTACCCGCTGCCACATATTCAGGATTTCTCAAGTCAGCTACATAATAAAATTTTTTTTCAAAAATTGACTTAGTGAGGGCCTATCATCAAATTCCCGTCCACCCAGACGACGTACACAAGACAGCAATCACTACACCCTTCGGGATGTATGAATTTTTATTTACACCTTTCGGTTTGGCTAATGCGGCACAAACTTTCCAGAGGTTTATAGACGAAGTCTTGCGAGGTCTCGATTTCACATTCGCATATTTGGACGATATCCTAATAGCAAGTAGTTCCGAGGTGGAACACAAACTGCACCTCGAAAAGGTATTTGAGCGCTTGACGAACTACGGAATTCGTATAAATTTAGATAAGTGCGTTTTCGGAGTTCCTGAACTCCCTTTTCTCGGATATCTGGTGAATAAAAATGGTATTAGACCCCTTCCCGACAAAGTCAAACCTATTCTGGATTGTCCGTTGCCGCAAACTGTAAAGCAACTCCAACGTTTCTTGGGTTTACTTAATTATTATAGGCGTAGCGTAAAGCAGGCCGCACACATGCAGGCTCCGCTAAATGAAATGCTTAAAGGTGTTAAAAACAAAAAATCCACCGCACTTCAGTGGAACGAGACACAAATAGCAACATTCGAGCACTGCAAACAACAGTTGGCTAATGCTGCCCTGCTGGCACATCCCGACCCCGAGGCCCAATTACTGCTTTTTTGTGACGCAAGCGACGTAGCAGTGGGCGCAACCCTGAACCAGTACAAAAAAGGGTCAACTGCTCTTGAATGCGAGCCCCTTGCATTCTTCTCAGCAAAACTCTCCCCAGCTCAACAAAAATGGTCCACTTTTGATCGGGAGCTTTATGCGATCTATTCTGCCATAAAACATTTTAAACACATGTTAGAAGGTCGCCATTTTGTGATTTTCACGGATCACAGGCCTCTAACATTTGCATTTAGGCAGAAACCAGACAAATGCACGCCCCGTCAATTGAGACATTTAGACCTAATTGGACAGTTTAGTACTGACATACAGTACGTAAAGGGGTTAGAGAACACACCCGCTGATATGCTGTCTAGAATCGAGGCGATCCAAATGCCTAGCGTTTTGAACTACGCTGAAATTGCAAGGGCACAGGAAACTGATACTCAATTGCGAAACTTGCTAAATTCAGAGACTGCGTTAAATCTAAAAAAAATTACCCTACCAGACTCTGATATTCAGTTAATGTGCGATATATCGGGCAAAACTGCGCGCCCTTACATCCCTTCTCAATTCAGGCAAACTGCTTTTGAGATGCTTCACAACCTGGCACACCCTGGTGTCAGAGCATCCATTAAATTAGTAACAGCACGATTTGTCTGGAATACCATTAAAGCGGATGTAACGCGGTGGACGCGTGCTTGTATACCCTGTCAAAGAGCTAAAATCCACAAACACATTACTAGCCCCGCGGGTAAAATCGAAGTACCCGACAGGAGATTTGACCATGTGCACATCGATCTGGTCGGCCCACTTCCGCCTTCTCGTGGTTATACATATTGTGTAACAATGATTGATAGGTACACTCGTTGGGTTGAAGCTTGTCCAGTTTCCGATATTTCCGCTGAGACAGTGGCTAGGAATTTTTACACACACTGGATTGCTCGTTTCGGTGTACCCAGTAGGGTTACTTCCGATCAGGGAAGACAGTTTGAGTCCCGCCTATTCCACTCATTTACACAATTATTGGGTGCAAAACACATTCATACCACCGCCTATCATCCCCAGTCTAATGGCCTGGTGGAAAACTGGCATAGGACCTGGAAGGCTTCTCGTCAAGCCCATCTTACGGATCCTAGATTTGCCGATCGTTGGACGGACGTCCTTCCTACAGCTTTGCTTGGACTGCGTGCTGCGTTCCGAGAGTCGATCAAGGCTTCTACTGCGGAGCTGGTGTATGGTGTTCCTTTACGGTTGCCAGGGGAATTTTTCACACCCACCAGCGTCGACGTCAACGCTGCAGACTTCGTCCGTCGGCTGAAAGAGATTATGAGTGCCATTTCGCCTTCTAAGACAAGCAACCATGGTACTCGAAGTAGAACTTTCATTCCGCAAGATTTGCATAACTGCACTCATGTTTTCGTGCGACATGATGCTGTGCAACCTCCACTGAAGCCACCGTATGATGGACCGTACCCGGTATTGGACAGGTCAGAAAAGGTTTTTACTGTCCGAAAAGATAACAAGGACATTTTCGTCTCTATCGACAGGTTGAAACCAGCGTATATTGTGCAAGAACAGCAGCCACCGTTGCTCAGCAGCAAGCTGTCTGAGCCGAAACAGGAATCAAGCACAAAAGCTTTGCCTGTCCCAGCAACACCTGTACGACTTTCCCGATCAGGCCGCAGAGTTCATTTCAGGTACACTAAGTAGACCTGAAGCGGTAACGTTCCCACTGGGAAGGGGGTACTGCGGTGGCAGTGTCGGGCAAATTTCCTGCCTGGCCGCCGATTGCGAAAGCCACAGCAGAATGCGCACGTGGTGACGTTGGCGTGGTGACGATGGTCAGGATCTGCAGAGACAACTCAACCGTGCTCGCGCTATATAACCGTGGTATATAAGCAAGTGCTGCTGCGACAGCAAGTATACCTGTTCTTAGTTAATAAAGTTTCCTAGTTTATGAATGCGTACTTATTTTTAAGTCCCTGCTCTAAGTTACCTGGATTAAGTTTAGACGGCGTGCTGGTTGTAAGATAAGTAAAACTCCAGCTCCCGTAATGCTATCTTTATGCTTTTAAATTTGAGAAAAATATGGAGTCGCGATTCCATGTACATATGAGAGTAGTTAAACGTATTCGAAGATTAATGCCGATATTAAAATAAATTTAGTTTCACATAATGCAAATAAAGTCATAACGGTACCAAAATAGCTAAGTGATTTGACTTCACAAAACTGAACTCAAATTTTCAAAGTATGAGCATAGAAGCTCAATTTCTACAATGAAACCGATCATAATATTCATGAGGAAAATTTACTGTAAAACAAACACTATCTTTGGAAGCTTACCTCTAATGCGACTAATTTAGTAAAGCTTATTTTAATTGATGAAAGAGATCTAGTAACGTGCGCACCTGTGGCACTTTCACCTAGTATATTACCTATCCAAATTAATGATTTACCCGTAAGTGTGACCACTTCACTATTATGTAATTTTATCTGGATAATTTGAATAGTCTTAAAAGTAAATTCTAATACGGAAATAGAATGTCAGACTTTCCCAAGTTTTTTTAAACAGCATGGAGAAAAATATGGAGTCGCGATTCCATGTACATACGAGAGTAGTTAAACGTATTCGAAGATTAATGCCGATATTAAAATAAATTTAGTTTCACATAATGCAAATAAAGTCATAACGATACCAAAATAACTAAGTGATTTGACTTCACAAAACTGCACTCAGATTTTCAAAGTATGAGCATAGAAGCTCAATTTCTACAATGAAACCGATCATAAAAATCTTCAAGAGGGAAATTTAAAGTAAAACATGTCAAAGAGACTATCTTTGTAAGAATACCTGTATTGTGACTACTTTAGTAAAGTTTATTTTAATTGATTAAAAAATTTTTTAGAAATATATCCAGTAACGTGCGCACCTGTGCTACTTTCACCTAGTCCATGATCCATCCAAATTAATGATTTAGAACGGAAGTATAACCTCTTCACTGTTATGCAATTTTATCTAGTTAATTTGAAAATAGTCTTAAAAATTAATTCTCATACGGAAATCGAATGAAAAAATCTAATTGTCCGACTTGCCTAAGTTTTTTAAGCAGCTCTGCATTGGAAAACTGCTCAGGTACGTTGATTAAAGAGAACTGAAAATAATGATAGGAAAGCGATTTTTCTTAGAATTATAAAATTTTAAATATTTAATTCTGTAATATTAAACATTTAGCTCAAGTTTTTAATAAAGTTTGAAATATGAATGCATATGAACATTTTAATGTTGTACAGTAAGTATTAAAATTCGGCGATTTTAATGACGAATGTAAATATAGATAAAAGTTCACCGATATTAAACTTCAGTTCATGAAAATTGTGGGCAGCTTTATTTTTTAGTTATCGTTATGATCCAAAAAAAGAGTATTATAACTATTTTCTTTAACCAAGGTCGAATGATTTAATATTAATGCAAGGACTTGGTAAAATTATGAACAGATTGTGTTAAATAATGCCCACTTACGCAATCTGTTCTGCAACTTCTGAAATTTCTCAAAATGACTTGTTTCGCTGCAAATAACTTTAAAATGAATATTTACAACACACAAAACCTCTAGTGTAAAATAATCACAAATACTGATTAAAAGTCAAAGAACATTTAATATGACTGACAATTCTTCAAACAATTAAGTAATCCAAATTGTTCAATAAATAGCAAATCAAACATTGTTAAAGCATTTCTAATATTAAAATCCTTTATATGCAGAAAATAGACCTTTATACATTTCTTACTGAATTGAATTTCAGCGGTTATTGTGCGCAGCCAAGGGTATGTTTATAGATTGTTACATTACTTCAATAGAGCCAGAAAAAAATTAAACTACTTACAAGAGCAGAAATTACGCTCTTGACAGTTTCGATGGGTTTTGTAATTAAAAATACAAGCGAGAAAATTAAGTTTATCTGCTCTTTTAGAATCATTTTCATATTTTTAAAATGACAAACATTGCATTACATCCGCTCAGCCTCTAAGTGGATGTGTGTATTCTCGCGTGCGTAGTTTCCTTTTAAAGTTTAAGTCGTGAAGAAAAAATTACTAAATTTCCCGTTTATAGAATGTTGGATACAGATTCATTTTTCCTTTTAAAGACAATGCGTAAGGGAGCATGTTAGAAATAGCATTACTGTACACTGTCATCTTTAAACATTTTATGCGTTTATGCAAGTGTTTTCCGTTATGAAAAGCTTTCACGAGGGTAAGGACTTTCTAAAGGGCTCTAACGCGTATTCGTTACATCTGGAGAGCCAAATTCCAAATCGTCAGAACGCCGGACATTCATATTTCAGCTGTCTATCATGTCAATCATTCCCTAGGCTATGGTGGGGCCCTCTTCGAAATTTGAATTCAACTGCGTCACCTTTTCGTACTTATAAATTTAGTGTAAAAAGAACGTTAATTTCTATTTATGTTTTACATGAACATTTTTAAAAAGGGGAAATTAATTTTTGATAAGTCTATTGCGCAGCAAAGTCGTCAACGAAGCAAGTGCTCTAAAGACTGCAAAATTAGTCTGCAATTAAACAAATTGCAATGTTTTACTCCTATCCCGTAATTTATAACATTCTCCCATACTTAAAATCGCAAATGGACTGAACTATCCCTTTAAGTAATATTAAGAATTTGAGTCTCCAATTGTTAAGCACATAAAAATTAACTTTCGCTTTGTTTAGTAACTGTATTTCTATTATTTTTAGCTATATTCATTACTTTAATCGCATATATTTCATTTTAACGAGTAATGTTTTGGACCAATATCTCATTTTTCGCTTCCATAGCGCATAAAGCAGATAAATAACGCTGACTTTTACTAAGCAAAATACAGTTTAGTTTTCCCCTTGCACCTTTAAGACATCCAATAGTTTTCAATTTGAGAAATAAGATTAAATCTTAATTCGATTACGTGGTATTAAGTTAAAGGGTTCTGGGAGAAATATTAGAACCATAGACCTGCAAAAATCGATTTTTATAGGCGCCAATACAGGTATCATGTTTGAAATACTTCGTCCCTTTAGAAGTAAAATATTAGATCTATGTTTAGATTTATCGGCGAAATTCTGTTCGCTACCGGCTACCACTAAAGACCACGGTGTACATGCATATTAAATCCGTGGTTCCGAAGTCCTCTAGCAGTTTCCGAGGGGTGCCAATATTCAGAAGTCCCCACCTTCTAATGAAGATCAAAATTGTGGCGGGAAACTCCGGGGAGGGACTACGTACCTCTAAACGACACATGCAGTGACGTGAGCTGCCCTCTCCTGGCAAGTAAATCTTAATATAGCACTTTCCTGTACGATGCTTTGGAATTAAAATGGTCACGATATTTATCCTTTTCATGCAGTAAAACAGCGAAAAATACAAGATCTTATACTGGTCTGAAACATTACTCATGAAAAATGAGTATATCCGATATAAGTAATAGATATAGCTAAACATAATGAAAACTAATATCTAGTTACCAAAAAAATGCAAGTTTAAATGTAATAATTTAAGACACTAATTTCACTTAAAGACTGCAAAATTAATTTATATATATCACTTTAAGTGTGGGAGATTTGAATTAATTTCAGAATGCAGAAAAACTAAACACTTGCGGCATTATTTAAATGCAGACTAATTTTGCAGTCCCAAGAGCAGTTGCTTCGTGAATGTGTTTGCTGTGCAAATAGAATCATCTAACAACCAATTTCTCTTGTTAAAAAGAAATATGCATGCAATACATTTTGCAAAAAAACATCTTTCACTTTAAATCTTAACATGCTGTTTTACTCACAAAATTCAATACTAAGTCAGTACTTTAAGTCCGATTTGTATTTGACAAAATATGTCTAACAAATTCTCATTAACTAATGAGGCAGATTTTTAAGTCCTACGTACAACGATTTCCCAATTAAAACTAACAGTCGCTTTCAGTTCTTTACTTGAAGATATCAGTTTTTAGGGACAGGAATTTAGACTAAAGTAACTCATTTAAAATTTCAATTATTGAAACCATAAAGGACCCTCTCCTTTGAAACATTCCCGTTTGATCTGACTACGCCATATATTAAATCTATATAACCTTCGAATAAATTTAGTCTGAATGCAATAATTCGCCAATTTCATAAACAAGAACCTTTTCAATTAAACTTGTGAAGTCAACATCCCTAACCCGTTGATAATGAAGTATCCAAGTTTATAATGAAGATTTTAAAGACAAAAGTTAAAACACAAAATATATTCATGAAGAAAAATTTAAAGTGCTTTAACAATGGTTATTTCCATCTAACACTTTTTTTTAAACCGATAGTTAAACAAATTCGAATTTATTCCTCACACGTACTTCATGAAGAAAATGAAAACTTAATTGAAAATACGACAGTTTTACGAAATTTAAACGTATTTTAATCTTTCTGCACGTGCAGACAAGTTCTTTTAAAATCAAAGTTGATAGCTACATTTAAGAAAGCCAAAATTTTTTTGCGTAACTATTAATATTCAGTTTTAGTATGTTAAAATGACCGCTTTCATATTTAGTCATGCTTCGTATAATTTGATCAAGGATTAATAAATTTACCATGCGCATTTCCTCTGTAAGAAGGGAGCAGGTTACTGTAACATTTTGAAGTGCAGTGTAACCACTGCTGAATCCGCTCAGCAGTTTTGCCACTTTCATACTAATGTAGCTGCATACAATCAGTTTACTAGAAAATTAAAAAAGTGTCAGAGTTGCTTTATGTTTAAGATGCTTCATGTATACATTTTTAATAACCGCATCGTGCGAAACATTCATAACTTAGAAACATTTGGAAATTGCTGCAAAATTTAAGTAACCTTGGTGCTTTTAAAATTTCATACGAACAGGCAAAAGACATGAAATGCATTAATGCTAGATGAATTTGAAAAGAGTTTTACATACATTGAAACTAGTAAGTTATGGCCGATATTAAGTTTACATAATGCAGTTAACTGAAATACGATACACATACGATACATAAGGCGTAACTAATTCGCAACATATATGAAGTTATTTTTATGTTCATATATATATTCAAAAAATGATAGAAGTTTCTAGAATAAGACCGTATAAAAATTCGGCAGAATTTAGTGAAACCTGTGTTAAATTTTTTGTAAATTCTTTAGTGACCACTAATTAAGTATAACTCATTAAAAATGTATAGTAAAGCAAGCGCCTCAATGTACCGACTAGGTTAACGGGCCGAATTTGTTTTTAACCTGTTAAGCGCATGTGGAACCTGAAATACTATATTCAGTTTATGAAAGTGCACGAGTATTTAAAGGCATTCTTTAAAATCACCCCGTTCCGTCTAGGCTATTAAAATTCATTGGTTTTAAAGTTCCTGTGGCGAATATAAGTAAAGACTTCTGATTTTAAACTTAACTGAAGTGTTGTGTACAGAATTTAACTAAAATTTTACTGAACTTTCCTTTTTATCTGGATCATTTTATTTGTAAAATTGTCTTTGCACTTGTAATGTTATTACAAAAACTGGGTAAAATTAGCCAAAATAAAGTAAACTAGTGGGCACTTATGTGATCGGTTTTCATTTCTGGAAGAGGTCAACAAAAGGTTTCACTGCAAATAGTACACTTTGAAATGAATACTTCTGAACCAACACGAAAGTATTACAGATTAAGACATGGACAAGAGGAAGATTTGACAAGACTTCGGTCTCTTAGCTGTGCAAAATATCAGTGCACAAAACACAACCTGGATGATTTAACAATGAGGCTAATTTAGAATATAACACTGAAGAATAAACCTTGAAATATATTACTATACGAAATGTTAAAACTGTTTACTTTTATTAAGGTAGGAAAATGTGGATAAAGCAGGAAATATTGTTGCCATATTTATAAACATTTAGACATTCTTATTTTCTCTATAGCATCAAAAAACGCGATAGCTCTTTGCCAGTTAAAAGTTAAAGATGTCACCTTTCTCAAAATGCATGCATGTACTAACCAATAGCTCCAATTTTGGAAACTTTCCATGTGTTCCAAAATAGATTTTGGTAGAGAAACTTATTTTTACACTTTCGAAGTTTTAAGAGACTGATTTACTGCAGCGAAAATTGTAGTCGTCTTAAAAATACACCTTACACTGTTAATTTAGATTTATTAAATACGTGGAAGATCAGAAGTATCAATTATATTTTAATTGCCTTAGCGTATGAAGCCGATAGATACTGCAAAACTTAACTCCAAAGCACTATACAGAAGAGTGCTTGTACAGTATACATACACTTAAGAGCCAATAATGACCAAACTGATAAGTTACTAACAAGATCTACGAAATGCTTAAAAGCCTATTAATTTAAATTAGTGGGATCTGGGAGAAATATTAGAACCATGGATCGTGAAGAAATCGATTTTTAAAATTTTTATAGGTGCCAATACAAACGTCAATGTTCGAAATATTTCTTCCCTTCAGAATAAATATTAAATCATACTAGGGAAGATGAGGGATAGCCAAATACAATATTTCAATAAAGTAAAACTCCTGTATAATGCTTTTTGTTTAAAACTTACAATATTTATCTTTTTTCAAGTCCTAAGATAAACTTGGCAACGAACTATATAAACTAAGATTGTGTATTTAAATTCTTTCGCTCTGTAAAGCTAAATATCTCTCCTTTTAAAAGCGAAAACATTTTTTCTTTGATGCTAATAGAAGAAAATTTGTATAACCATGCATGATTAAACACATGAAGAGCCGTCGAGATGGTCAAGTAGATTGATAACATCTTCAAAGTCAGTCAAAATGTGCAATGCCACTCTGGACATGGAGGCAGTGGTGAAATGTTGACATATCCCTTCCAGCCACAATAGACTTGGAACGCAGGCTAAATCTTTGCTTTTGGAGCAAAGTCTGTCAAAGTTTTGCTATAGACACTCTCAGCCAGGCATCTTTCCACCCAGAACTATAATCAAGTTCAGTGACGCCTGTAAGTGCTGTTGTGTGACCAAGTAAACGTAAATTTGAGATCTGACAAGAGAAAACTGGAATTAAAAACCTGGAAACAGAAAATGAGAGTTCTAAAAAGGTTTTGCAAGATCTGTTTAGGTTCATTTTACACACGACATTCACAATTTAACTAAAAATAATTTCATCATTAAATGCGAATACTTATATAACAAGCCATTTAATTTTAAAACTATGACTGTCAAACCCCGATGGCGGGAACCCGAATATAGCGAAAATTTTGGTTCCGCAGTTTTACTTTTATATTTAATGGTTTAGATATAGCCCACCACCGGATATTGCTAACGAAATCTTTAGTCCCTTCAGGTTCACTATAACTTACTGATAAAATGGATCTTTTTTTCCGCCGCTTTATTTTGGTCTTTTATAACTGCATACTCTAATTTCACGAAATTCTTATATTCATCAATTAGTGTAAACTCATTAAGTTGTACTCTCATTTTCAGATCTATTGATCAGGTAAAGAAATATTTAAATTTGGAACTCAAAAGTTTCATAACTATGGTAACTGGGTCAGAATCTTGATTAAAATCCAAAAGTTACTGTAGTGTTATTTTAAGGTATTTAAATAACCAAGTAATTTTGCATTTTCTTCAAACTAAATTAACGTCTATATAAGCCTTTTATATATTTTAGGATAACTGCATGTCCAGGCGTAAAACTAAAGCACTTTACCAATACGATTTCAATAGACACTTTCGCCATTAACAGGGCTTCCATAATTTATCTGTTGTGGCTAAATGCAATCTGCCTTGATGGTGCTTTGCGTGAAGGCCTTTTTAAGGAGTTCTATCGCGTAACATCAGAAAATCGCACAAATCGCCGTATCGTTAGATAGCAGTGCGGCAAGCCCGAACTCTAAACCTTCCCCCATCTACTTTTTCAGTGTTATTTACTCGACTATGGTCCGCCTATATTAATTATACAAATCTATTATCCATAATTTAAATGACTTACTATGCAAGTCAATCTATGTGATAATACCAAGAAATTACTGAACCTCTTCGTCACGCAAATAGAGTTTATTTAAAGCACTGCTGACGACTAACTCGAGTGTTTGGGAGCCTACGATCATATAACCAAGTTTGTCTAAAACTAATGCAGTGAAAATTCAGTACACAAAAGATTTGTTCAAATTTAACTCTTCAAGATCAATAGTAAGACCTAAACGTTTGAATGTATTTTTATACTACGTAAAATCCAAGGGAAATTAAGTATTTCAAGCTAATTAACATTTATCGAATAACTAAGGATGAAATAATATTTTCCTACACTTTTACGTGCTTTTTGGCAAGATGTCTACTGATTTTATACACTTTTGCTTTGCTAAATTTTAATTTTTTACCTATTAGGGTAATTAAAAAGATTAAATCCATTTAAAAAATTGCTCAACATTCATATGCAAAGAACTTGTCAAAAATTAAGTAAAATGAACGTCTACTGGCTTTTTAGGCCAGCATCAAATTTAAGATTATACAACTGTGCATGTTGAGTTGTTCGCCTGGCAAGTGTGTAAAGAGGGTGCTGTTGTAGACAGCGCAAAGTGTAGCGATGAAAAAAATGTTTTATCAGAGTGTGAAGGAGTGAGCATAGCTCACCGAGAAAATAAATGTCTACAGTCCACTATGTAATTTTTTTTGAGTATTAAAAGTGCATACATAAAACCATGAACTATCGGCAGAGCCAAAACAGTCTAGAAGGCCTGTATTACTTAGTTTGCTGTGTATGGAACTTTCATTAAACGAGATCTGAACTGCAAGTTTAATCTAGAAAAGCTTAAGTTGAGAGATTCCAGTTAATTATGAAAGAAAAGTTAAGAAACTGAAGAGAGCCATGGTGTTTGGAAAAATTGGTTAGCAACGTTTAATAGGCATCGGATAAAGCATATGTATGTTGTATGACAATTTCAGATGGATGAGAAGGATGTACGCTATACACATATCTGAGCTTATAAAGTATAGCAAACAGCTTACCTTTCAATTGCAGGAATAAAGTTTAAATTCTGGCTGTAAGATGCATGACTGTTAGTAGCCTCAATGCTGTCCACGACATACCTTTTTTTCAATGCCATTACTTGTAAGAGAAGTGACGATACTTGGTTAGCGGCCATAGTCCATAGCTGCATTTGTAAATGCATCACGAACTCCGGAGCTTTCAGTCGAGACGATTTCTTGAGCAGTCTCACAAAAATGTGGTCAAGGGAAATATGAAATTGGAAAAGAAAATTTTTAGAAGAGACATTCCATGTTAAAGCATGTACAAACTACAACCCAGGCAGCACAAGTTCTTGAACGTCTGCTGACGTTCAGAGAATATTGTTCTGCATGGAAAAATCGTAAATCCTTTTAAATTATTCAAATCATTATTCAAACACTTTACATTAGTCCATTAACCTCGGCTATACGAAACAGGTGAAATAATCAGCAATTTAAATGAATCTTAATTCTCAACTCTGTTCTAACTTAAAGTTGAGAAAATCTTATTTAAGAATTGTGAAATCCGAAAGTGGGATTCTGGGAGGGGGGAATTTATCATGGCCACTGAAGCAACACCTCGACAAATCAATCGGAAGAAAACTAAATACGAGTACTTGCTCGTTTTGTTGAAATAAACTACATTCAGCAAGTCGTTTGAAAACTTCCAAGCAATCCTACACTACAAAAACAGTTATTGAACCAAACTTAGTCTACAGCTTTCAAGTTCTCCACCAGCTAAACAAAATTACAATCTTAAAAGCTTCAAATCCGAGATAAACTGGATCTGAACAACTCGTAAAATAGCCGCACTCACGATTCAGAAACAAGGGGACCGTCCTTTTCTCGCCAACTAACCTTCCGACAAAAATTTCGACATTTCGCCCAAGGGAGTAATCGCATCCTTTACTGTAGAGTGCGAAATCTTTCAGGGTGGTATAGGGTAAATAGTGGTCCTTATTACGATCAGGAATAGATGGTATTTATAAGAAGTTGTCTCAATAGCGAAAGATTGCACTGTTTCACTAATGAACATACTGCGAAATTCACTCATTGTGAGAAAATTAAAAACCAGAAGTGCACAATGACAAAGCCTATGTGAACAATACCTCATTATGGTATAGCCAAATAAGATGAGGGAAAAATTCTTTCACACCGATCTATTTTGTTAACACTATAGAACCAGTCAAGTTTTCGTTCAGGAATTTTTCAAAATAATGCCTTAACCATATTCGGACTGCTAAAAGAATTTTACTGC
>JAWZYV010000959.1:0-14795 GCA_038373885.1 Cheiracanthium punctorium | reverse complement strand
ATATTCTACGTCTTCAAATATCCGTGTGTACCAATTTTCATAAAAATTAGCTGAACGGTACTTGCGTAGGAAGCGGTCGAACGAAATAGAATTCGGCTTTCTGTAGCACCATCTAGCGGCAAGTTATAGCAAAATGGATAGTGTAAAAATATTCTACTTCTTCAAATATCCGTGTGTACCAATTTTCGTCAAAATCATTCGATTGGTATTTTCATAGCAAGAGGTCGAACGGAATAGAAATCGACGTTCTGCAGCGCCATCTAGCGTCAAGTAACAGCAAAATGGATAAAGTAAAAACATTCTACGTCTTCAAATATCCGTGTGTAACAATTTTCATCAAAAATGGTTGAACGGTACTTGCATATCAAAAGGTCGAACGGAATATAATTCGACGTTCTGCAGCGCCACCTAGCAGCAAGCTAGAGGAAAATGGATAGCATAAAAACCTTCTCCGTGTTCAAATATCCTTAAATAGCAATTTTCATCAAAATTGATTGAATGGTATTTTCATAGCAAGCGGTCCAACGGAATAAAATTCGACGCTCTGCAGCGCCACCTAGCGGCAAGATATAGCAAAATGGATTGTGTGAAAATATTCTAAGTGTTCAATTATCCATACGTACCCCACAAACATTCATTTATATATATATATATATATCTTATAAATAAAAATGAAATTCTGTTTGTTTGTTTGTTTGTTTGTTTGTGGATTTGATTCGTATACAAATCCACAAAAATGGACCTATAGGCCTGAAATTTAGCACAGATATGTAAAATAATATAGAATAAATGACAGCCCACTTTAAAACTTTGAAAGTCCACCCGTTCCCGGAATTTAAGAGATTTTTTATGCTCTTCACGCAAAAATCTTTCCGTAATTGTAACCCCTGTAGTGAAAAAAGTGGGAAATAAGGATCGTGGTTGCCATGTGTGGCGATTTTGCCGAATAAAATGTTTTAAATTCTCAAAGTAAAAATAAAAGAATAATAATGATTTTTTTTTGTTAGTTTATATTCGTAAGGTTATTTTTTTTTAAATTATAATATCGTATGCATGGGAAATCAGATCAGGAATGTAATGCTTTACACGCAAAACAATAAGAATTGAAGATTTCCGAGGCTAATGTGTAAATTTTTTTAGTTTGGCGAAAAAATAAAATGGCTGAAATATGGATTTTGAGTAAGTGCGTTCTAGCGGTTTGCACAGTTTTCGGCTTGACGCAATTTATTGAGAGCTTAAGGAAATAGATTTTTGAAAACAAGTGCAAAGGTTTTATTAGAATACAGCGTTAAATTTTAATGATCCGTGAAGAAATAATACAGTTATTAAGGGATTTCAAGCGATCTATCTTCAGAATTCTCGCCAATTGAGTACATTGATTTAAGTTGGGGGAATTCCGCCAAATTTCAGAAAATTGAAATCTTCTCATTTAGTACATCGGAGTAACGATGAATAAAACACGTTATAGTTGATAATTTAAAAAAATTCGGTTGTATTAAGGGATTCACATTTTCAAATAAATGTGTGCTTTACTTTTTGGCGGCCGAACCATTTCCCATATTGATTGCTGCTAAGTCGTTGCTGCTTCGAATGATTTCCTGAAAAAACTCTTGCAAAATGGCGTATGTTGGCACTTTGGCAAGGCTTAGATTCGAAACTGGATTTTAATTTGAGACTGGGATATATAATGATACTGGTTATAGATAAAAATGAATGTTGGTATGTGTGTATGAGGTTGAAAAACTCCAGCAGCGTTGCACCATGAAATTTGGTTCACCTAAGTCTTTTATCATTGAGAAGCTTTTTATGCTATCCGTTTTCCTCTAACTTGCCACTAGGTGGCGCAGCAGAACGTCGAATTCTATTCCGTTTAGCCGTTTACTATGCGAATATCGTCCAACCGATTTCGATGAAATTTGGTGCACGCGGATATTAGAACACGGAGAATATTTTTCACTATCCATTTTGCGGTAACTTGCTGCTAAATGGCGCTGCAAAGCATCAACTTCTATACCGTTCGACTAATCGGCATAAAATTTTTTATACTTACACATTTGAGCACGAAGAATATATTCTAACTGCGTTCCTTTTGATGTTACTCACCACTAGATGACACTGCAATGCATTATTATTTTAACTCGCCACTAGATGACGCTGCAGCAGGCCAAATTCTTGACCATTCAAACGGTCGCTATGAAAATCAGTATACATAGCTATTTGAACAATGAGAATATTTTGGCGTTATCCATTTTGATATAACTCGCCACTTGACGGCGCTGTAGCAAATCAGTACTTTATTGAACCACTAGATGGCCCTGCAGTGTATCACTTCTTGACTGTGCAAATAATCGCTATGAAAATAGGTATACATAGATATTTGAACACGGGGAAGAGTTTGGCGCTATCCATTTTCCTATAACTTGCCACTAGATGCTGCGTCAACACATGAACTTCAGGACTGTTCAGCCGATAGTCATGAAAATTCGTATACATCGATATCTGAATGCGAAAAATATTTTCTCCGTATCCGTTTGCTAAAACTCGCCACTAGATTGCGCTACGCCGCATGGCCTTCTGCACCGTACAAACGATTGCCTTGCAATTCGGTATGCATGATTATTGGACACAATATAACGCGATATCCACTTTGCTATATCTGTTTATTACAATGAATAGTAATCACCACAAATCGTAATATCAAAAAGTACATTCATTCCCGTGCGAAGAACGGGTACTTCAGCTAGTATATATATATATATATACACATTGGAGTTGAAATTCAGAAGTTCTCATGAGTTAGTAAAGGACAGATATATATTTTTTCTCATTTTGGCCACCCACTTCCACCCATCGCGACCAAACTCCCTTACTTTCACCGTGAGACCAAGGGGTATTTACCACCCTAACGGGAAGTTCATTCGAATTGGTGGTGATAGAGAAAACCCTGTCTTTACAAACGAACATTAGCATTTTATATATATATATTAAGATAAGATTACTTCCTGTAAGATTTTGATTAGTACATACACACATATATATATCAACCATAAAGTATTATAACTCATTTATAAAATCTCTAACTCTGAAATATTGAAATTAAACTGTTTATAAATGATTTTATGTTGGTTCTGAAATGTGTTACCGCCTCTCTCATAAAAAATCTTTTGCGACTGCAAATTTGTAAGAAAATTGCAGTTTATGAAAACTGCACACAATTCACTAATGCTAAGCGCACATAATTTGCAAACAATTGACCAACGGATTTTGCTGTTTTTTATCTTTCATTGATGTTGTTTTTTATCTTTCAAAATGTTACCCTTAAGGAATGGTGTTTTTTTTTTTTTTTTTTTTTTTTTTTTTTTTTTTTTTGCTGCGGGGTGTGGATGGGGGTTGATGAATAAGCCTCCTACCCGGAATCCGCCACCGGCTCGTATTTTAATTATGGCAGCATTACTGTAAGTAGGCACTAATCCGGTACCTTGCCATTATTATATTGTAGTTATTGTTAAGATACCAGGCCAGTGCCTTTATTTTTAATAATAGCCGGCACCCGGCCGTTTCATTTTGGGCATTATAAATTTAATGGGCCAGTGCCTTTATTGTGAGTCATGGCCGTCACATGCAGTAGTGTCAGCAGAGTGTGGTATCCTTCCCGGGCTTCTGGCAAGGTACTTCTCGGGCGACCACTTTTGGTACGATTCAGTTACTTTTGCAGTGCCGTGGCCTCTTTCGTACGATTCAGTGCCGTGCTGGTGCTGGACGTAAAGGCAGAACGGCACTGGTAAGGTACTCTGCCAGCAGGTGTGTGTTTCCTGGAATATTTCTAGAAGAAAGTGTTAAATAATCCCTTAAGTCCGAACAAGCTGAAATCGAAACTAGACTTCCCCTCTAGACTTGCTTCATTCCCCTAATGAATCAATTTTAGACTATAAAAGATTCATTTATTTTGCTAATTGATATGCAGGTAAAAGAAAAGTGCCAATTTTTTTTTTGTTTCCCACCAAAAATTTTTCTGGATCCGCCTTGGCCGGAGTACGCAAAATGCACGGTGAGTACGCGAGTACGCATCACTAGACAATAGTACGCGATGCGTACTCAGTGCCTTTTGGCAACGCTGGTTTAGACTGCCACTTTTGATTTGAGTAACTCGAGTCACTCGGAAAAAAACCAAGCCCTTCACGCTGCCAGATTTGAGCTTTTCGAGGAGATAAACAAAGCGTTCAGGTTGCCAAGATGAGTTTCCCCAACTCACCAAGGAAAATCCTTGGTGAGTTGGGGAAATAGATCACGTGACCTTTGTTTATTGTTATTGTTCGCTCCCATTGGCTTCACTGGTTAGTACGTACAGTCGGGGGCAAAAATACTCGAGCGCCGAACCCCTCTCGTTTTTTTTTTTTTTTTCGAAAACGGGTTTCACGACTTCGTTCGAGGGTTCCGTCTCGTCGACCTCCCCATCCCACATCACGGCTTGCGTTTAAAGTGGATTCATATCTGCCGCGCCGCATCGTAACCATGCGAGGCATCCGATAGCAAAGAGGCCACGGAGGAGATTTCTGACGTCACAAACTCCGTCTGAGGGGTATATCTTCGATCAGAGGAAAGGGACTGTTTCCGTAGAATATATGTACTAGATTTTTTGCAATGAAGTGGCTATTGCTGACAGAATTGAAGAAGGAAAAGGAAAGGAACAATGCGACAGAGATATTGAGATGCATTTAAAAATTATAGAATATTTATTATTCACAACCACAGTTAGCTTAGCATTTATAAAACTGTGCAAGGAAATTTAATTAGATCTTTTGAAAGTTAAGTTATATAATCTCGACGATAATTCATTACGAATGCTTAAACATTGCAATACATGGGCAGTAATAAAATATAGTTATAAAATACACTTCATCATATTTCAGTTTGATAAACAATATATACAAAATTTACTTTGCATAAAAAATATTGTTTTAATAGACTTTACTCACTATCTGTGTCTTATTTCATATTGATCCATATCTTACCTCTGTTTTCTCTGTATTTAATTTACATATTACAAATATACATTAAAAAATTGACAGGCGAGACAATAAACAGGATTTTATAAAAATTTATTTCTACAATCCCAGAAATTATTACATCTAATGAATAAGTAGTTGAATTTTTTGAAAATTTTCCAAAATATGAATCATGTAGATACAATGAAATATCTATATTTTAAAAATATCAGATAAATAAAACTTCTAAGTTTATATTATACAAATTTCTTGTAAATTAAACAATGGCAGAACAAATCTTATCACACTTTCATACTCAATGATCATTTCCGGATTAATTAGTGAACAAAATATTTCAAAATATAAATGTAATAAAATACTTGCATCTTAAAAATATTTGACAAATAAAAATTCTCGGTTAAATATATTTTATGCGAAATACTGGTAAATTAAACAATAGTATAACAAATCTGATCACTCTTTTGAACTCATTAATAATTTGCAGATTAATTAGTGAATGAATGAAATAAAAATGGTAGGTAACATATATGTGTATTTTAATTTCGATTGTTATAACGAAGTATCTATTTCGAACTTTTGAATTTTTTTACTTTCCTTTTGTCGGTTGCAGACATATGCTTATCTCTCACAATTTTTGTATAGTTATTTAAACATATGTTACCAAAAGTGCTTAACAACTGCCTTAAAATTTTTATTGTCTGTTTGTTGCATTCAACACATACTTCATCATTTATTACACAATTATCTAATAAAAACGTTTCACATAATTTGACAAACACACTATGCTGTTAACTAGATTTCAAAAACAGAGTTTCATATTCTTCACTCAAAAGATTTTGAAAAATTACGTAAGCATAACATATAATTTCTGTTGTCAAAACTGAGGGAAATTTTAATCCACCCCTATTCACTAAAGATAAAAAAGATTCTGCATCACTAAAATTCGTGGCAATATCATTAGATTCAATAGGTAAATTTTCATCTGATAAAAATAACATCTTGCACTTTGAACATGATACATTTAATTTGAAAGAGCAGTAGCCAGCAATTAAAATAAGAATATCTTTCTCTTTATATGGTATTTCATCAATATTAATTGTATCCAATAACTGAATAAATTAATTAACATCAACATCATCATAAGTATCAGTTGCATGTAATGAATAATTTATTAAGAATTCTTTTAATGAGACATGACCATATTTTTTAGAATGCAATTGTAAGACGCTTTTAATTCTTAATTTTCTCTCCGATTCTAAAATCTGTTGCATTGAAACATGAAAATTAGCACCGGACATTTGCCTATACTCAGAAAATCTGGATTCTAAATTATCAGTCTGAAATTTGGCTGTTAAAATAAATTTAGTCTGATTTTGAAGATGTTTTATTACTTGTATGAGTGTTGTTGATGAGTTGATTACTTGTATGAGTGTATAAGTTGTATGATGGAGAGCAAAAAATGTTTCATTAGATAAACACCCACACCTAGCCTTTTGATTTAAATCACTCCAACGAGTAACCCATTCAGAAAATTTTTCAAGAAAGACAAACCGCTCATCATTTAAAGATGCGAATGGTTTGCTGTCTGCCTTACGAGTGAAAATTCCCTTTAGCATATGGCCAACATTTACAATATCCCACCATTTCTTAAAAATTTATATAGCAGTATCTTCCCAGTTAAAGATTAAAGGTGATTCCTTGGCATATTTCTCTAATGCTATCACATTATTTTCATCAAAAATATTTAGAGCTAATTTCACATTTTGGAGCTCTATAGTTTTAGGATACACAGACTTATAGCTTAATTTTGGAGCATATTTAACAATGGAATCCTTTTCTAATATGAATAATTTTCGAATTAAACTAAAATTAGCTTTCCTAACAGTAGTAGTATTTTCAAAATCGGGGAAAATGAATGTTTTATCTGCATCATTTTGATTCAGCCAATTATTTCTAACTGACTTTATCAAATGTACAGTGCCAAACAAAAGAAACAAAGTATTACAGTTAATTGGATTTTTTAAGGGTTGGTTGAAATTTTTACTGCCTGATATCTTTTCAAACATTTTTCTGTTTACTCTATTATTATCTGAAATTATGGACAAAAAACTTGAAAACCTGTATCACTCAATAATTTTAAAGCATTAAGTGTGCATTTAAATAAGTCAGCAGAAGTCATATTCATTACAGGTACTAAAGCTACAATTTCTTTATATTTTGAAAAAACTGATGACACCATAAAAGCTTGAATAGTTGTTGCTTCTGCAGAAGAGTTTTCTGCGAAACCTGTAAGTCTTTTGCCCCAGTAACTAACATTAGGTTTAATATAAACTTCATCAATTAATAAATTTACAACTCTTTCTTTCTCATCCAACCTATCACACTTCTCTTTTAAATATTTTTTATTTCCATCTGTCATCAGACTTTCATTAATTTCTAATGGATTTAATCTTTTTAAGGTATCGATACATGGTAAACAAATTAAATTACTATCATACAAATATTTATATACACTAGCAGACTTTATGTACAAAGAATAGGCAAAAACAATTAATTCTGAACTATACCTTTTAGCATATTTCCCTTTAGTTGAAAGAGTCATCTGCTCTTTTAGAAACTGTCTTATGTCGTACTGTTCAGTTTCATTAGCTTCAACATAATTATCCCAGTTATCTATCGCTTTTGTACAAAAATCAATCTCGAGGTCTATTTGAAGCAGAAGCTGCATTTTTAACTATTGCTAATATGTTCTCCAAAGAACTCCATTGAGAGAGAAACTTCTCACTGTTCAACAGATGAATGAAATGTTTTTCATCGAGTTCGGTTTTCTCCAAACAGGCACGGACAGTCAGTTTTTCAGATATAAAGTACTTAATGGAGTACTTAATGGATGGTAAATCGTTGTAGTCCACGTACATTATATAAACACCATTATCGTTGATTTTTAAAACAAGATTTTCACACACTTTGTCTTCAATTCGTTCAACCAGATCTTTGAAATTTTCTATTTTGTCCGATTTCAAAAAGGTTTGCAGGATTCTCTCCTCGTTTGCCGCAATTTTTGAATCCAGACTTTTACGAAGCGGCGCTTTTTTTTCTGAGAGATACGCTGGACAATCAGGAAATATCGAAGGATAAGTATTTTTAACCAGCTTAGGATTCTTCCGAGGAATTTTAATAATGACTCCGTTCTCAGGCAATTCGTCGAATTTTATCACTTCTCGGGCTTCAAAATGCTTTTCGCACACTACACTTCGACTACTTGGGACCCAATCTTTTCGCGGGATTTTTTGAATCCATAGCTGCTTCTGTTTCTCATCTTTGGGAAATTTAAATACGCTGACGTATTCCTTAGTATTATCGTAATTAGAACGACAATTAGGTACCACACATTTATCTGGCATAGCACGAAATAAAGACAAAATTAATATTTGGCAAATCGCTAGTTATAACATAAACAAAGCGTTTCGACTAGGTCGTAATTTTCCCTAAATCGCTTACCGCCGCTAAAAACTCGAGCCCAAGCTGTCGTTTTCTCCGCTACGGACGGTTTTTACGGGAATAAAAACGTTTCATTTCCAACCTCTAAAGTCGTAAGAATCTCGTCACCCCATTGGCTGGTTCCACGCTCTCTCAAGGAAAGGATTCCAATATGGCGCGGTCGCGAAAGTCAGAGTACGAGAGTTACATATTTTTTAAGGATAAGTAGGCAGTGGCGTAGCGAGGGGGGAGTTTTGGGTGTCAGAACCCCCCCTAAAATTTAGCTGAGTTCTATTATTGACATGAAAAATGCTATCCATAATGTAGATTATCCGTTACATCAGTGCCTAAACCCCCCCTAAAACTTTTTTCTGGCTACGCTACTGTAAGTAGGCTCTTAATTTTTTTTTTTTTGGTTCAATTAATCATCAATTTTCAGCACAGTATTCCAAATTGTTATAAATCTGCTCTGGACAAAATTCATGCAATCAATTGACCTAAAAAATCTAAGGAAAAAAAAAAGATTTGTGCTCAATTTCTCTCTCCATGATTTCATGCACACATAATAAATAATTCTGCCATCCTTCCCTTTGAGTATTTTTATCCCTTATGTTTTAATCAGTCACTCTTTTAATAATATTTCTATTTCTTTTTGCTTTTGGCTCTCAGTGTCACGGAGATATGTGACAAGATTTGTACAGGTTAACTAATAACATAAGACAGGTTGTACCCAGCGTGGTTAGGAGGTATCGCTCGTGACTCTTGTCCGGGAGTCCTGGGTTCGATTCTAGCTGCCGCTCTTTTGGGCTTTTACTATCGTTTTTGTTTTATTTCAGTTTAAAAAGAAAATAACACATTATTATATACTTTACTAATTTTTTCGATAATATATTTTGCGATAATTAACAATTAAAAATAGTTATGACTTTGAATTAAAAAATCTGATATGTCCAACACATGACTTCCTTGCACGTCCATTAGATCAAAAATATTTTCGACGCACTTCCTCTAAATTTATTTGTTTGAAAGAGATAAAATATCAATAATAGTAAGGTTTAGCGATTTCTAGCCAAATATTTCGATATCGCCAAGCTGAGTTCAATTTGAAAGATTTCCATCTGACACTTTATTTGGCGATATTTCACCAAAAGCCGACAAACTTGAGATAGTCAGCGAGATTTTGGGGATAGCCAAAGTAGTCATTGACCACAGACTTTCAATGAATTGAATGCATCTATACACCTCAATGTATTCAAAGTCAATTGGCTCACCATGTAAATAAATTCTCAGTCGATTGCTGTCAAAAAAGATATTGAAAACAGTTAGATATTAAAATAGTTCTAAATACAAAGTTAAAATATCTACGGGTTAAAGTTTTAGAGTTATACAAAATAGAAATAATTTTTGGCGCCAAATTTGGCGATATTTCGGCGAAACTCGTCAATGTCGATGACATTTGGCGAGATTTTAAGCATGAACCAAACAATGACAGATTATCGCCAAATTCAGATTATTCGTACAAATGGCGATACTTTGGGCATGGACCAAATGACTGACTATCGCCAAATTTGGCGATATTTCGCCAAAACTCGCCAAGGTCGAGGACAGACGGCGAGATTTTGGGCATGTACCAAACAATGACTGTCTACAGTTGTATTATATTGAAGATGTCCATAGACATTAAGGTACTGAAATTCTTTTCGGTGGTCCTGTAAATAAACTCTCCAGTAGATTGGAACCAAAAATCGAGATGCACAACTAGATGTTACAACATTCTTATATATGAAATTTCATAATAGTTTTTGAGATTTGAGAGTTAAATATGCACACACATACACCAAAAGTCGCCAAGCTTGGCGACTTTTGGCATAGTTCTTGAGGGAGGCACGTGACCGTGGTCGGACCATTACCTAACTAATGTGGTAGGACGGTATTGTGCTTGAAATGGTTGAATGCCCCTAAAATTGCTATTGACCGTAATGTATTGGAAATCTTTTGAGTGTTCCTGTAGCAGAACTATAAATGATAAAGACACTTTTTTTAATGGAGAAATTCATTTTCTAACTCTTTACAGCATATATCACTTCTGAGTCGTTTGAAATAGCCCAATACCTCTAAAAAACGCTTTGATGAATTTCGGCCCATAGAGCGTAATGTATTTCGAATCTTTTGGGCGGTCCTGTAGATAAACTATTCAGTCGAATGGAACCGAAAGGGGAGGTGCACAACTAGATGTTACAACTATCCAAAATATGAAGTTTCGACATTCTACGCCTAATAGCTTTTGAGTTAGGCGAGTTTAATGAATTTCGGCCCATAGAGCGTAATGTATTTCGAATCTTTTGGGCGGTCCTGTACATAAACTATCCATTCGATTGCCACCAAAAGGGGAGGTGCACAACTAGATCATAGAACAATCGTAAATATCAAATCTCAACATTCTACGACCAATAGTTTTTGAGATATGCGAGTTACATACATACGTACGTACGTACGTACGTACAGACGGCATGGAAAAACTGGCCACAGTAGACTCGCCACTGGTCAAAATGAGTTGCAGACGCGTTAATATGATCGTGCATGCTAGCCTACGATGAGATGCATCGAAAAATTTTTTTAAATTAAATTTAGAGGTAGTCAAAATCGGTTTTTATGTCGAAATTTGGCCCCCAAAATTTTTCGGGATCACATTACTTCCTTATACTACGTACAAGGAAGTAAAAATAGTTAATTTCAGTATTTTTTGTAAAGCTCCTTCCTAACTTTTATTAAAAGTATTTCATGTGCTATTCTGATGATCTCTAGCATTTTGACATCTATTTCTAATTAAAATTAAGTCTTCTAATATTATTGACTGCATTTGAAAAATTCAATATATATGTAATTAATATTTCAATGATTTTTTTTTCTCTTCAGAAAGCTCACATAATTAATTAATAATAGTTATTACTTAGTATTCAAAGGAAAAAAAAATAGTAGTTTTACATACTAACTGGTTTTAATGATAATTCTTTTACTCTTCATGTATAAATAAAATTTATTGTAATTATTGAATTTTAATTTTAAGACCAATTTTTTTTCCAAATCATAGGTTTTCTCATTTTTATTTTCTATTTCTTTAAATACCAGATTAAAAATTTTGTTCAATACTTTTCAAATAGAAATTTGATTAATAAATCTAAATTTATTCGTGCACTATCTTTTGTATTAGACATTTAAAGGCCGGAGAGGGCATCTAAAACAAGAAGTTGTGCCCACCCGAGCCGAGTTGATAAATACTGCAGGTGGTAGATAACTGAAGTCCTGGGTTCTGATCTACCGGAAGGCTGATTATCTAAAAATTCGGAGTTTTGGACGGTTTTTCTCACGATGTAACGTAAATACGCTTCAGAAGCACTAAGAAAGTCATCCGCACAAGGCACTCCCCCTTTCGATGGGCAATACGAAATACTCCTCGTGTAGGTTTATCATAACAAAATACAATACAACCTTTTCAGAAATATTTATATGCTTTTAGTGTATGTTAGAGATAACTGAAATTAAATTAATAACATAATGTACTTCTTAAATTTACAAAACACACGAAAAGCAGATATCAATATTCTGTTAATTACTTATTTGGTGAAAGACAGCATGCAGTACTTAAATTTATCGAAAATGTGGCTACCTTTTAAATCTATAAAAACAGCTCAATTAACTTAATGATTCCCATAAATTAGAGGCTTTAAAATACTGACACCCAGGGTTTTTTTTTTTTTTAAGCCTCCTAAAATTAGTATAATATGTGCTAACTAAAAAGTCCCTTAAATAAATGCAGTAGAATTTTTCAAATTCAAAGTCGAAGGGACTTACCGATTCTGCATAACACAAATTTCCAGATTATAAAAAATCCTGCAGTATTATTAAAAAAAATCGTTGTAATCAGGTAAAGTTAAAAAAAAAGACAATTTTTTTTTAAATACAAAAATGTATTAAAAATAAAATACATTTAATGAGAAATTGCTCATTAGAAAGATGCTATTCTTTTAAACATTTTTAATAAAATCTAAAACATTTTCTTTCAAATACTGATTTATTGTTATTTTAAGGTCTAATTTCGTAAATTGGAATTCCAAATTTAAGAAATTCTTCTGTATTTAAAAATAACAAATAGGGATATATTTAAAAGAAAAACGGGAAACAGATAAAAGTTTAAACACGCATGCGCGAAATCGCTAATAGCCATTGGAGGAACGTACGGTTCTTAAAGGAGTTAACTGAAGCTAGTGGAAACGGAATTCTACTTTAGCGTTACGACTTTCGGGGCATTAACGGCATTTGGGGCATTAACGACACAAGTGGAAACGCGCCTTTAGAACACAAATACGACTCCACCAGGACGGCGTGCCTCGACTATGGACTCCCCTCAGCCGGCAGTCGTGACGTCATATCATGTGACTGAAAGAAGCTCATTGGCCTCTCTGATATCGGATGCCTCGAACCATGCCGTACTGTTTCGCCGTTTTGGACCGTTGGCTGTCCTTGCGGCGAGCTTGCCTTGCCGCAAGTAAATACACCAATGCTCTTCTGTAATTGGCTGTAGCTGTAAAAGCTCTTCTGTAATTGGCTGTAGCTTTGCGGTCGCTGCGGAATATCTGTTCTCGCCAGATAATGCGCAAACCCTCGGCGCTCGCCGTGTTGCTCCGCCACGTGACGTCATTGCGACGTCTTAGCGGTGCGGTACGGCCAGTATGAATCCGGCTTTACAAGGTCGGCCATTGCGGAATATCATGCAGCATGCAATTTCGCTCAACGCGGTCCTATCAACGAACGCAAGATTTCGCACAATTCGGAATATCAACGGAATATTCATACAACGCTCACCTTCATGGCCAACCTTGGTAAACATGACCCTCTTTATGTTCGCCGCGGTCAATCAACAAACGTTCGATTTCATACAACGCGGAAAAAAATATATTAACGAGCGCAAGATATTATCCAAGCGAAATTTTTCAACAATCGCAAGATTTCACACAACGCGGAAAAAAAATATTCAGCGAACGCAAGATTTCACACAACGCGGAAAAAAAATATTCAGCGAACGCAAGATTTCACACAACGCGGAAAAAATTATTCAACGTACGCAAGATTTCACACAATGTGGAAAAAAATATTATTCAACGCACGCAAGATTTCACACAACGCGGAAAAAAATTATTCAATTAACGAAAAATTTCACACAAAACGGAAAAAAATTATTCAACGAACACAAGCTTTCACACAACGCGGAAAAAAAAATTATTCAATGAACGCAAGATTTCACACAACGCGGAAAAAAAATTCAATGAATGCAAGATTTCACACAACGCGAACAAACGCAGGATTTCACACAACGCGGAAAAAACAATATTCAACGAATGCAAAATTTCACACAACGCGGGAAAAAAATTATTTAAAGAACGCATGATTTTACACGACGCGAAACGGAACGCGCGCAGAAGAACACACAGTATTCCAAACGCCAACGAATAAAAGAAGACACACAGTGTCCTTTGTAAAAAAAAAAAATAATTTTTTTAAAGAATGGTCCCACCACCACCCGGTAGAAACAAACTTTTCTACCGCACCATTCTTCGCAGATCCATTTTTTAACCAACGACAATGAACAGAAGAAGACACACAGTGTCCTAAAAAAAATATTTTTTTTAAAGAATGGTCTCACCACCACCCGATAGAAACAATCTATCGCACCATTCCTCGCTCGCGTTCTACTCCAAACGCTAACGAACAGAAGAAGACGCGCAGTGTCCTTTGTAAAAAAATTTTTTTTTCGATGAAAAGTTCAACTCTAGTCGACCTCCCCCCCAAGAATCGCGACGGACGCGTTTTAGAAGCGAAGCGAGTTTACAAAGAGCGCACAAGTCGAGTTTACGAAACGAACGCGTTTTTAAAACCGAGGGTTTACGAAGAGCCCCCCAACATCAAGACCCCTCGAACAGCACATGCGACATCGCACGCGTTTACGAAGACGGCATCGACGAACAATCACCCCATGTAGATCTCGAGAACATTTTTTCCCATTCGACCTAATGAAAAGCAAACAGCATCGCACAACGAACGCGAACGGAATCGATACGCGAATAAACAGAAGCCGAGAGATCACAACGCCCAAATTCTACCCCCCGTTTAAACTACTCACGATCACAAGAGATTCGGAGATATTTTTTTTTACGAGCAAACAAACGGTTCGTAGATTTTTTTTACGCTCAAACGGTTCGCGAATATACACGCAAACGAACGGAAATTTACTGAAACGCCCAACGCGGACTG
>JAWZYV010000958.1:0-19359 GCA_038373885.1 Cheiracanthium punctorium | reverse complement strand
ATTTACGTAACGAAAGGGCTTCTAATAAAATACTTTCAATTTTTCTTCGAATCACTGACAATATGTAAAGAAAAGAAAACAATACAATATGATTTTAAGATATTAAGTCTATTTCTTTCTTATATGTAAGGAAAACTGAATTTCTTTTCACAGTTTTAGAATATTTTTTTTATATGGCTAGTTTAATTAAAGGTTTAAATCTCTTCTTTATAGTTTTTTTTTTTTGCTTTCTGGAATTTATTTTGAAAATAGATACAAAAAATGTTTACTATCAAATGGGAAAAGAAAGTCAAGTTTCTCTAATTGCAGAGCATTAGATCATTTGTAAAACACTTAAAGAAAAATAAATGCAGCGTGAATAGCAATATGAAAGTGATAATTAGAGATTGTGGACATCTCTGGGACTCTCCCGATGCCTCTTACCATCGGATTGGAAAAGTTATTGAGCGTTAGAAAGTGATGTGTTGCATTCAATATTGAAGTTAGCAAGTAGATTTTTTCGTACGTAAACTGAAGCAAAATAATTCGTTGGAGTCTGCACACTTGCAGAATAGATTTGAGAAATGTTCTGACATAAAACACGAGTTTCTTTCCCAAGGCTTTTTACTGAGGGCATTCGAGTCACGATTTCGAAGTTGGTGAAGAGTTTAGAACATGATACTGGAAATAAGATCATGCTTTCAAATCCTTTTGTGTGTATTATAATATAATATATAGGTATATATATAGAATATATAATATATAATAATATGTCGTGTGCATACATAGGCTTCTGCAGATCATCGATTTTTTTTTTTTCATTTTATAGATTTTAAGGATTATGTGTTTCAAACTCAAAAAATACGTAGTATGAGAGAATTTCAAAACTTCCAATAAAATCGTTAAGGGCGAGGGTTAAATGCAAAAACAGCAAAAGCTGTTTACTTTCAGAAAAAATGGGCTGCAGACTCATCCTTACATAACTAGGTTTTATAAAAAATGTTAAAGCTATCACAAGTGTTAAAAATGGAACGGACCATGGTTGCTATTTTTTAAAGCAAATGAATAATATTTACTAATTCATGTACACACGTTATACTTTAGACTTCAACTTATAAGACAAAAGGTCTGTTTTGTTTTGTTCTAATCATCCCTCAGTGTTTTCCTGGGTTCTGTTTTCAAAAGATCCAGATTAAGCCAAGCTTCTATTACTTGAAATTTTATTTACTGATTGTAATTTAAATCTACATACAATAGAAACATTCAATAGTACAAAGTATTTCTTGAGATAAAAATATGAAGCTGTTATTGATTTTACATTACCATGAACACTCTCATGTCTTTCATCAAACGTAACGTTCTCGCCAACACATCAGACTCCCCGAGCACAAGTTGTCCTGACGTTAAAACAAACATGCAAACAAAAAATTACTTTCTTAACCCTTCGAGGGCGCAACCCTTTCCCAATGCTGAAAAAAGGGCAGCCGTTGCCATCGCCGACTTAACTACCAGCAAGATGGCGGACGATCGAAACGTTCATCGCGTGCCACAGATCTAGAGACCCTTTTTTGACGACAGCTGGCTGTGCTCGCGCACAGCCAGCTGTCGTCAAAAAAGGGTCTCTAGATCTGTGGCACGCGATGAACGTTTCGATCGTCCGCCATCTTGCTGGTAGTTAAGTCGAGCGATGGCAACGGCTGCCCTTTTTTCAGCATTGGGCAATCTATCCAGCTGTTCTCGCGTTCTTCCATTTTTCAGCAGATGCCAGTACTGTTAAAAATAATCGTGACCATTTTTTGACGGGAAATGACGTGCTAAAACAGTAAAGGATTCTCGTGGAGCTATGTCACCCGCAACTATTTTTATAGAAATCAAATCTATTCTTTGCAACTGGCAACAGTCAAAAACGTCAGAATTGGTGTTTCCCAGAGCGGGATCACTTGCGCGTTAAAGGGTTAACAACCCCCCCTTTTAATATATGAACGTGAAAATAAGAGCAAGCAAAGAAAATTTTCTTATCCAATTTTACTAAAGTGGCTTACTTTTGAATTGTACCCGATTCTTTAAAAGAGCTTAAGTTGTTGCTTCTTGAGATTTTTGGAAAAAAAAATGTAAAAAGATCAAGAAGACAAAGAATAACTACAAAATAAGAACCCCTAACTTTGAGACTTGCTGGAATTCATTCACTCGAGTCAAAAAGATCTTCCAATAGCTGCATTTTTTAGGGTTTTGTTATTTTTTCCCTTCGTTTGCTCTTTCGTTAGATCTCTAACTTAAAGTGTAATAACTATAAATACTGTTTCCTTTCATTTGTTTTCATTGCGCATTAAGGTGTTTCAATGGGCTTGATATGTGTTAGAAAGTACTTGACTAAGGAAATTACAGACCAAAAGTACTACCTTCCGTTAGTGGAAAATATATTATTTCAGTAACTCTGAATCACATAAGGCACTCAAATTGCAGAGTAGAAAAATCTTCATTTTTTTTTCTCCTAGTCCTTAAATAATTATATTCGTCTGGAATAGTACTATTTGATAAATACTAAATGTATTTTCTCTACATTTCATTCTTTTAAAATAAGCATTTGCTAATAGTCATGCTGCGAGAAAAAAGATAAACTAATATCCGCATTTAAATTCTTAACAATAGATTTTTCTTTTTTTTAGCGTAGTGGGAGGAAGGAATATCATTAATTTCATGCTTAATTACAAGCATTACTGTAAAAATTCTTTTTATAGTCGGATATTGGTTGGTAGACTAGTCTTAATTGTAAATATATATATACATAAACTGATAATTACTCATGAAATAAAAAAATAATTAAAAGCTGTAAATACAGTATTTCTGGAATTCTAGTGAGAGGATAATGAATGATCTTATAAAATAGCATTGATGTTAATGATATAAAATTATTCTTAAGTTTTTGAAATAAATCAGAAGAGCAGTTTATCGTATTCATAAATCTAATCACCCAACTTTTAGTTAGACTAACATTTGAAATTTTTCAAGCAGATAAAATTTATTACCATATTTCAAACGTGATTAGTGTTCAAAACAGTAATGTGTTAGAAAGTACTTGGTTAAGGAAATTACAGACCAAAAGTACTACCTTTCGTTAGTGGAAAAAATATTATTTCAGTAATTCTGAAACACATAAGGCACTCAAATTGCAGAGTAGAAAAAAAATTTTTTTTTTTTTTTTTGGTCTCCAAGTCCTTAAATAACTGCTATTATATTCGTTTGGAATAGTACTATTTGATAAATTGGATATTGTTTGGTAGAATAGTCTTAATTGTAAATATATATATATATATATATATATACAGGGTGTCCAGCCTTAATGTGACCCAATAGCTAATTCCCGAACCATTCGGTTTAGATATGCTCACTTCCAATTGAAAAATGTTTTAAAAAAGGTAAAGAATGTTTTTACGTGCTATTTTCGAACCAAAAAACCCATTTAGAAAAAAATTACAAAAATTAAATTTTTATAACGTCCCCAGGTCCCTATCACTTATATTTAGGAAAAGATGCAGTACACAAAAACAAAGTAAACACAAAAAGTTTCATTTTATTACGATAAAATCTGAACCAAGTTATGGAACTTTGAAAATCATACATTTCATCCATTTTCTCGGCCAATTTCAAGAAGCTAGTAAGGGACCGTCTCCAAGTGAAATTAAATTGGAACCCTGCCAGGAAACATTCGCTCTTGCACGTCACTCTTATGTAAATCGTTTTTAAATTTAAAAGTACACACATTACGTTAATATTACAATAACTGAGTACTTAAGAAACAAAATTTATTCTCGTGTACGTATAAAACAAAGGATAAAATAAAATATTTTGGACGAAAGAAAACTTTCAAAAGCAGTTCGGCTTCAGACTGATTATGCTGCGGTCACTGATCATGGCAAACGTTAAAAATCTGTTGTGTAGTCGCTTGCAATTGCATACAGTCGTATTCTAATATTACGAATTCTGGTACAGGAGAACGAGATGTATACAAATGAAGAATACTGCGAAATGGTACTGTTGTATGGGCAGTGTAATCGAAATAAGAGAGAGGCGGGCAAGACTTTATGCCATTAAATTTCCCAGTCGAAGACATCTATCTTATTGTACAAATTGCCCGTGCTGTTCAACGCTTGTATAGAACTGGGAGTTGACATAGACGTGTTCCCCTTGTCTCGTGCCACACCTTGAAGCTTGCGGATACCCGCTGAGGATGTTTCTAGGATATGCCCCGGCTCATCCTGAAAGTAGTGTCCAGGATATTAGCAAAGCTTGTTCCTACTCAAAATCGACGGTGTGGAACATATTACATACGTACGGTGCATTTCCTTATCGTCCAGTCCTGGCGCAGGAGCTAATGCCTGGAGACCAGTTGTATACACTACTCGTTCTCCCATACTAGAATTCGTAATATTAGAATAACGGCTGTATGCAATTGCAAGCGAATACACAACAGATTTTTAACGTTCTGCCATGATGGAGTATCGCAGCAAATCAGTCCTGAAGCCGCAGGCAAATAAGTCTATTTTTTTTTTTTTTTTTGGAACTGCTTTTGAAAAGTTTTCTTCGTCCAAAATATTTTATTTTATCTATGTTTTACACGTACACAGAATAAATTTTGTTTCTTAAGTACTCAATTATTGTAATATTAACGTAATGTATGTACTTTTAAATTTAAAAACGATTTACATAAGAGTGACGTGCAAGAGCGAAAGTTTCCTGCAGAGTTCCAATTAATTTCACTTTGGAGACGGTCCCTACTAGCTTCTTGAAATTGGCCGAGAAAATGGATGAAATGTATGATTTTCAATGTTCCATAACTCGGTCAGTTTTTATCGTAATAAAATGAAACTTTTTGTGTTTACTTTGTTTTTGTGTACTACATACTTTCCTAAATATAAGTGATAGGACCTGGGGACCGTATAAACATTTAATTTTTGTAATTTTTTCTAAATGGTTTTTTTGGTTAAGCACGTAAAAACATTTAAAAGCACGTAAAAACATTCTCTACCCTTTTTAAAACATTTTTTAAATTGGAAGTGCATATCTAAACCGAACGGTTCGGGAATTAGCTATTATGTCACATTAAGGCTGGACACCCTGTATATATATATATATATATATATAGAGAGAGAGAGAGAGAGCATTTCTAGAATTCTAGTGAGAGGATAATGAATGATCTTATGAAATAGCATTGATCTTAATGATATAAAATTATTCTTAAGTTTTTGAAATTAAACAGAAGAGCAGCTTGTCGTTGGACTTGTAGTTGGACTAACATTTGAATTTTTCAAGCAGCTAAAAATTATTACCATATTTTAAACGTAATAATTTTTGGGTTACTTACTGTTTGAGTGTTCAAACAGTAAATTAGAGAGACAGAAATTGAAAACTTCTATTCTGTTTGAAAAACCATTTGATGTAGTGACTGAAAACTAGCAATAAAAACATAGTGAACTTTTTCAGACACTAAGAGAGTTTTGTAAAAAAAAAAGTTTCCGAATATTTAAATTATTGTGGAATGTATATGAAATTAAGACAACTGGAAATTCAATAAAATTTTCATGGAAACTTATCAGTCATAATTAGAGGTGCCCCGGATATCTGTATTAGCGGATATTGGAAGAAAAAAAAATAGATTTTGATAAATTTATATACATGTTTTGAAGATTTCTGAATTTATTTATTCTACCTTTTACGGTGATGTATGCATGTAGGGGAAGGTAGCCCAAAATGATTCCCTTAAGGTTAAATCTAGTATAAAATAACATAAATGTTTAAATAAAACTTTGGCCCTTTGCTATCATATTTTACACTATATTTTGTATCATAAACCAATTTTAATAATATTTTGAAAAGGAAAGGTAATAACGAAAAAAAAAAATAGAATTTTTAGAGAGTGTCTAAAGGATCATTTTATTCTCGACCAAAGGGTAAAATCATCCTTTATGTGAAAATATTTTAAATTTTTTTTTAGCCATAAAATTAAAGATATAAAAGTAATTATGAGTCTACATAATGAAAGAAAATAAATTTTAAAATCATATAGTATACATGATTTATTTTATAAAAATAAAAAAAAGTGTCACAAACAATGAAATGGAATATTTAAGAATTATATAGTTTAAAAAAGTATGGCTTACAATAAAAGCAGAAATAAATTAAATAATGTAATTAGGTGTCACGCATTTTGAGGGCGGTTGAAGGGCTGCCATGACGCCTAGGACCGGGGACTGGAGTTTTTCAGTCGAGAGATCGTTTTACCCGGCAATATCGCTTTCCACTTTAGGTCATATTACTGGAACACGCCGAGATACATAAAAAACTTAGCAAGTGTAATTCACATCTAAAAACATACTCTTTCTGTAAACCAAGTCATATTTCTGCACATGTACGATAGTGTATGTATATACGATAGTGTATGTAAATACTGTATTTAAAAAAAAAAAAAAGGAAAATTAGTGTTTAACTCATAGGAGTTACTAGTATCGGCACTCAAGGATTATTTTGGGAAGTGGCGGTTTTTTGGGGGGAGGGCTAAATTTTTAAAAAACTTGTTTTGTCCAATTAAAATATACTATAAATGAAAATTTTAGTCTAAACCAATGTGCATGCTTTCGGGAGGGGCTAAGTTACAAAATATGATAATTTTAGCTATTTAAAGTGTATAATAAAGCAGAATGTTACCTTTTAGTGAATGTTACAATCTCTTTTGGGGGGGCTGAAGCCCCCTAGCCCCTCCCCTGGATCCGCTACTGATTTTGGGCCACGTTCCCCTATGGTATGAGTGTGAGTGATTGAACACGATTGCTCCTAAACGGTGCATTCGATTGATCTGAAATTTGGTATATATCAGGAGGGTTATAACTAAACTTCTCCTATAAACGGCATTCTGCAGCTGTAGCGGGTGAGCATACTGCTACCAAATTTGGCATCTGGACTTTATACGAAATGCGCTTAAGAAAGTTTCTTAAAAAGTGTAGTTAAAAAAAATGTCCACTAGGTGGCCCTTTGCATGGCAAAATCAGCTCAAAACTTACCCAAATTAGTGAATAAATGCTCAAAAATGATTGAATAAATATTGAAATTATTTGTACATTTGGAATTGTTCATTTCCGTAGTTAAATTTACCGTTTTCATACAGAGCGCCTTCTAGCGGACATTTTAAAAACTTTTTTTTACAAAATTCCTTGACAGCATCTCTAGGAATTATAGTCTGTATACCAAATTTGGATACAATCTGTTCCCGAGCTGTAGAGTCCTGTTTATAGGAGAAGTCGAAAATGTTATTTTATTTCAATGGCAAAAGTCTCGTCTTAGAACTGAAGGAATGCTTTATTCAGAACGGAAGCATCATTAGTTTTGGATAGACTATTTTGCTTTCCATGTGAACTAAACTCCACCAAAAGACATGATTTTTTACTGATTTGATGAAATGAGCAGCGAAGAAGCGATTTGATGAAATGAACAACTTTATGTTAAACCCCCAAGAGAAGCACATGAATTCCCATTTGCCACGTTCAAATCTTAAATACTTTCAAGAGAAAACCTTATACATGTTTGAAAAGGAGTAACTTATATTAAAGCAAAATTAATAATTATTCAAAACGTTGATTTTTCGAATGTATTAGAAGACCATAAAGTAATGCCTTTTATACTTTTAATTTAATTTATTTACTGCTATTTTTTTTACATAAAATTCAAATAAATCAAATTTCAACTTGGTGGTTTTCTAGGCAAGCTGTGCCTAAACATAGAGTATTATTCATATTTGTTGCTATTAAAAGCGAGAATTTTCATGTAAAAAAAAAAAAAAAATATTTTATGATGGGCACACTCCCCCTTTCTTCTCGTCTACCCTTCTTAAAGGACAATATTCCAAAATGCTTGAAGTTGATTTTTAGATATCCAGGAGTTTTGTGCTTTACAACAAGTATTTTAAGGATATTTATTTTTTTCTTTGAGATAACGCCAGATATGTGAAGAGAACATTTTGCCCCCCTACCCAGCACAAGCTACGAATTTTAGAAAAAACATCTAATCTAGCACATAATTTAAAAAATTCAAGTACATGCCAAAGTTTGTAGTATTAGTTTCATTACTTTTGGTTAGTCAAGGTTTTGACGTACAAAAAAAAAAGCCATTACATTCCGTCCTCCCTAATGCATTCTAAGGCAGTGATGTACGATTTCACAGTAAAATTCTAACCATTTCAGTAAGAATATGAATTATACTACACTGTGCATCCTAATACAAATCAGGTGTGTACTTTTATATTCACCACCTCCTAGCGTCGGAAATTTTCAATAAAAAAAATAAATAATTCTTTTTCTATACGATTTATTTTATAATCACAGCATTAAAAGTGGCTTCGCTAAACTCTAACAATGATAATAGAACAGAAAAAAATGTAGAAATGATCATTTGCTTAATGCTGGGATGAAATCACAGTAATCTAAAATAAGCTTCTTTAACAAAGGCTAAAAGAACACAGAAAACAAATACATTTAATTCTGCAAATAGACTGCATTAAATTTGTATAAACAAAACGTTTTATGGTAATTAAAATCATTAAATCATGTAGTTTATTTAAGGCCGAAAAAGTAATTAGTTTAATGCGTTTTACTTTATTTCTTTATCGTTAATTTACTATTAACTGTAAAAGCCTTTTTGGTTTACATCTAAGAATGTACACTCGGAGAAAATCGTAAAATGAAGGCTCTTGTAAAAGTTAAAAACGGATAATCTTCGCTTGCCAGCGTCTGGAAATCTACGTTTAAAAACTAACAACAAGTACATTATATGCGTATTTTTTTTTGAAGCTGAAAGATGTTAATACTACTTTTAGGCAATATAAGCTATTTTACATGAAGGTTAAGGTGGGATAAAATGTGTAAGTATTTACCTTTTTTAAATTGAAAATCGAGTTTCATATTAAATGACTTCGTATGCATACATCAATATTTTAAAGAATTTTTCATAGCTCGCACTTTTAGATTAATCTTCCATTTCTAATTACCCACCCCCCATGATATTTCCGTGTTTACAAAGTACAAGAGTATCATTTTTTCGGTTAATATTGTTTGAAAGTAGATAAATAGATAAAATTATTCAAAATAAAAAAAAAAAAAACTTACTTATTTTCTGTATTTAAGTTAAAAAAAGCATTTCATTTTTTTTGAAAGAAATTTTAGGTAAATAAATTTATAAATAAAGTGAAAGAACAGCATCAAAATATGTTTTGAAAATGATTAACAATTTATAAAACTTAATCCATATTTATTTTACAATTTTTTAAATGTGTCCCTTACTAATCATTAACGCCGGGCTTTTAAGAGCTACTATTAATAGGTTTATTTATTTATCTGTCTGTGTTAAATACTTTAAAGTCACAAGAACGATAACCCAGAACGTGAAAATTTGCTTAAACCTTTATTTTCATTTTGCCTCTTTCTTTTCAAGGTTTTCCCCTAATTCTGATTATTTATATTATTAGAGATTATTGATTATTTTCATTTTTCAGTTGCTATAACTGCTCTGGCATGGACTCCAAGTTGGGAGCTATTACTCCAGAAGAGTGTTCGCAAACCCCGTTCCATGCGTTTATTACATTCAAATTCTTCTACTTTTTTGTGGTTGTTAATTGATTTGCTCATAATAATTTGAACTGATACTTCCTGCATTTTTTTCTAATGGAAAGAATGAAAAAAAGAAAAAGAAATTACACTTAGCAATAAGCCCTGCAAATAATGAAGCTCCTCGCTCTCGTCTTCATCTTTCTATATTTCAGAAAATATATTTTAATCGTAGTTAAGTCTATTCACATCAGTGAAAATAGTTATGCATGTTTAAAACTTTTTAAGGATAACTTGGTGATATGAAAATGATTGTTTTAATTAAAAGATTTCTTTTAATTAAAACAATCATCCAACCGACAACAATTCGGAAACAGCATTCAACTTCAACTGACAAATAATCCTCAAAGTTATTGCCACACAAAAACAAAAGATTTTGTGAAATTCGATGCACAAGAATAAATAAAACACTGGAATTCAGTATCTAAAGAAAATAAACTAAGACATTAAAAATTAGTTTTTGCTTTGATCTGTGGATTATATTAGTCGAGCTGGAAAATTTTAACAAACGAATTGGGAAAAAAATAAAAGATTATATCCAAGTTGTTTTTAAAAATGGTTATGGCAAATCACATTGTCTAGATGAATTTCAGTAAGAATAATGAACAATAAACCAAAATAGTATTCAAGTACACAACTGCTGTGATGTTGTTTAAGCAATTAAACACTCAATAAGTAATGAAACACTCAATAAGTAATGTAGATTCATGGCGGTTTGCAAAACAACAGAGACTCAATGATTTCTAACAACTTTCCTGACAAAGTTTTGATCTTTTAAATTTAAAACATTCATTTTCGTATAACTCTTTTTGTTTTCAGAGTGGCCGGGCACTGGCCACTGTGTGGTTTCGGCCTACCCTAATGACCGCCTCTTCCATATGGCCATCTTACCTCGACTGATTTATTCTTTAAATTAAACATTCATGCGAATCAATATTCACGTTAAAGGATTTAAAGGAGATGTGTGTTGATTAGTCAAAAATTTATTGTTCAACCTAAAAACTAAAGATAGTAGCAAAATGCATAATATACACAGTCCAGTCACATTAATTTGACTACCACCTCCTTTTGACATCAACGTGAAATAACCCATCACAGAAGACAGGTGGCAGCACATTGAAGTGGAGCGTATATAAAGGTCTTCCGAGGGAATCGGAAACATTGCAATCGTTGTTTTGATACAGAAGTGGAGCAATTTAACCAATGTCCAAACGCCATGATCATTGGTTTTCGGGCCAAGGGTGGAAGGATTTCCGAAATGGCTAATTTTGTAAACTGTTCTCGTGCCGCTGTAATAAAGGAAATAATGCATGGCAGTATGGCGCTATCCAAAATCAGCAGCGTGGCCAAATGTGGTGCACCGCAGGCCATAGGTGACAGAGGTGAACGACAGCTGCGGAGATGCGTTCGGGCAAATAGACATGCAATGGTTGAGCAACTGACCGCCCAGATGAACCAAGGGGATACCAACAGTGTCTCCTCAACGGCGGTTCAGCCAATGTTGTTGCGTATGGGCCTGCGCATCAGACGCCCTGTTAATGCATCTATGCTGACTCCTATTCATCCGTGACAAAATCTGGAATTTGCACGCCAGTACGGTAACTGTACGTCCACAAAGTGGCTAGAGGTGTTTTTTTCTGGTGAAGCATCCTTATGCTCCATCAGCCAGATGGACGTTGGTGTATACGGCGTGAAACGTCTGAAAGTAAATACCCTGCAACAATTGCCGGAAGGTTCCAAGCTGTGAGAGAGATCATTATGATTTGGGGAATGTTTTCGTGGCATTCTCTTGGTGCACTCATCATTGTGGAAGGCATTATGTATCAACACAAGTATGCATCTGTCCTTGCACCACCATGTGCACCCCTACATGTGAATTGTTTCTCTTCAGGATGATGGCATCTAACAGCGGGACAATGTGAGGTCACATACAGCTCGTAGTGTACGTGCGTGGCTCGAAGAGTACCAGGCTGGGTTTACTGTACTACCCTGGTCAACAAACGCGCCGGACTTAAAACCCAATCGAGAATCTGTGGGACCTCTTCGATCGGGTTGATCGCGCTTTGGATCTCAACCGCTTAACCTAGTGCATCTGGCCACTGCACTGGAGTCGGTATGGCTCAGCACATCATTCTATATAGTGAACACCTTCAAGAACCTAATTCACTCTCTTCCTGCACGTCTCGCAGCGGTCTGCGGTTTTTCTGGCTTTTGACAGGTGGTCGCATTAATGTGACTGGACTGTGTAAAACTAATTTCTGATTTTTGGCACATAAAATTCAAATGAAAAAAGAAACAAATAAATTTTTCTTAATTTGAATGTGTCTGAAATTAATCAAACACAATAAGTATAGGTAAATGAAATTAGCAAACCAAAGAACCACAACCGGGAAAACGTATGAAAAATATTCAATTAACTCGTAAATTTATTTATAGATGAATAGACAATCGTTTCTCCATTTCTCCTACGCAGTTAAAAATTAGTGGCTGCAAACATAAAAAGTAGTAGAAATTAATATACACTGCTGGCCATCGTAAATGCAACACCCTGAAGGAAGCATGCAAATAATATGAAATTTACAACATGCATTAGCTGAGGTGAGATATGCAAATGATTAGAATTTCAGCGCAGACGCACATCAAGCGCGCCTGTGGCGCCACCTCAAAGCGCTATTTAAGGCTTGGAGATTTCGACGGTTTCAAGTACAGCAATTGTGTTTTTCTTGCTTTTTTTTCAAAAAAACGATAAATTATGCCTCGTAGGAAACAACGATCATCTTTTGATCAAGTATCCGAGTTTGACAGAGGAAGGATAGTGGCATACCGAGATTGTGGGTTATCTTTCAGGGAAATCGGTCGTCGTATTGGACGAAACCAAACAACTGTGATGCGGATATGTGATCGTTGGGTGCAGGAGGGTACGACGGACAGACGTGATCGACCGCATCGACCTCAGTGCACCACGTCACGTGATGACAGGCAGATTGTACGCATGGCAGTGACGGACCGCTCAGTCACATCACGAACCATATCACAGCAGATTCAGTCTGTAACGCATCATCCAGTGTCTGCGCGTACCATTCGACGTCGTTTACAGCAGAATGGTCTGTCCGCAAGACGTCCGTTGCTTTGTCTACCTCTGACGCGGAACCACAGACGTCTCCGCCGCCAATGGTGCGATAAAAGAAGGATGTGGACGACAGAATGGAATGAAATTCTCTTTACTGACGAGTCACGCTTCTGTATGCAACACCACGACGGTCGGATTCGAGTCTGGAGACACCGTGGAGAGAGGATGCTGAACAGCTGCATTATGCACCGTCACACTGGTCCTGCACCGGGTATTATGGTATGGGGCGGTATCGGATATCTCTCTCGCACTCCTCTAGTACGCATTGCCGGTACTTTAACCAGCCAGCGCTACATCTCCGAGGTGTTGGAGCCAGTTGTCCTTTCTTACCTTCAGGGCTTGCCAACAGCCATATTTCAGCAGGATAATGCACGGCCACACGTGGCACGCATTGTCCAAGGGTTCTTCGTCAATCACCAGATTGAATTGCTTCCCTGGCCGGCGCGCTCTCCGGATCTTTCGCCGATAGAAAACATGTGGTCCATGGTTGCTCAACGACTGACCCAGAGTTCATCCCCAGCTGTCACACCAGATCAACTTTGGCAACGTGTGGAAGCTGCTTGGTCTGCTGTACCCCAAGAACACATTCAAAGTCTCTTTGAATCAATGCCGAGGCGTGTGGCAGCTGTGATCTCCAACAACGGCGGCTACTCTGGGTACTGATTTTGGCAGGAACCACGCTTCATAGAATGCTGTAAATTTAATCATTTGTTACTTGGTCAACATGTTATCTACACAATAAATTTTGTTGTGATATCTCTTGTTTTTCTTGGTGTTGCAATTTGGGTGGCCAGCAGTGTAGAAAATATTGCTTTATTTTACTTTTGCTTAGAATTTCGCATTAAAAATGCATCCAGCAAACCGTATTCCACTAGTGTATGAGTCTGGTTAAGAACAAAAATGAAAATAAAAAATAAAGGTTCTTCTATTCATTTGGAAGTTTACCGTTATCAAGCTGACTTTCAGTAAGATTTGAAACTCAAGTGTAGAAAATTTTACCTACCATTTCTGTGTGGCTGAAACGCAATTGTACTTTTTTTAGTTGATAGGTAAACAAATAACTAGCAAACGAAATAGGATATTCAATAAAGTAATTTTTGAATTGTAAGAATTTGGTCTATGCCTATTCAATTCGATGGATACTAATGAATTGGATTTCTATACATTTCTTATGAAACTGAATCAATCAGGTGCTCAAACTGATCCATCATTGTTTACGAGTAACAAAAATTTTCATTTGGAAGTTATGGGACAACTCAATCTTACATTTAAAATAAGTTTACCATAACTAATTTTCCTTTAAAATTCAAATTTTCAGCTTAGAATAATAAATATTTTTGCATATATAAGGCAGTGTGATTAGCATACGAATATAAACGTCCATTTTCTGTTGGCTGATGATGAATTTAATAAGGGGGATTCCATTAACTTCAAGCAACTCGCTTCCGAATTTATACTTCGTTTCGAGGGACCCTTTTCTTCAGAATTTTCTCGAAGAAAAAGGATTTTAATCTCGGCCGAACTTGATTCCGCGCTGTCAGCCTTCGTTTGCTTTAAGTGACGAATGATGCGCTTTCTAATAAAGGGATGTCTCAGATATATTCGTTTGGATCCAGAGAAAATGAAATTCCCCGAAATATTTGATTATGTACGTGGTGTGAACCGCCTCTGGTGGTGAATAGGATAATGAGATTTTGAAACAGGTATCGCAGAATTGAAATAAATAAGGCAGGTTTCGGATAAAAAAAAGGAGATGAAGAGTCGGTTTGCATAGATAATATGTATATTTTTTGAAATTTTATATTACCATAGGATCGAAAAGAAAAAGGAAGGAGCTGATGATAAAAGCAAATTTATGAAGATTAGAGCTATTTTATGTATAAAACGTCAGTATTAAAGGGCTGCAATTTTATGTATCGACATACATCGATGCATCGACATTTTTATATTAATGGCAAAGAAATGATGATTTTCTTGATTATACGATTGGGAAAATTGACTTATATCAATGTATGTCGATGTATCGACATATATCGATGCATCTACATTTTTATATTAATGGTAAAAAAATTGTGATTTTCTTGATTATTATTTCTATTTAAACTATGATTAAGAAACACGATTTCTTTCTTATCGTCGTTTTTCGTAGAATTTAACTACGCATTCGGTCAGCAATATGGCGTCTAAAATGCGGCGTATAATACTTGAATCAATCTCTGTCTTCATAACAAAATAAAGGATTTTTTTTTTTCAGAATCGTATATTTGACTTCTTACATCACAAGTCGAAGCAAATATAATATTACGCATAAAATCATTACATTTACATAATTTTATCTTACATTGCAACTCGAAACAAATATAATTTTACAGATGCAGCTTCAACTAAAACAAACAAACCGTTTATGAATTAGAAATGTACTAACTTTTGAACTTAATTTTTTTTCTCTCCTCTTAATTTGTATTTTTGTTCGAAATATTTTTATCTTTTAACTTGCATAGATAAAATTAAGTAAAAGAAACTGCCTACACAGTGTCCTGGGCATGAAACTATTGAGACATGCCAAAAGTATACTGATGCATTTCTATTTGATAAGAATTTCTTTAAACATATTAGGTGAAATACTTTGTCTACAAGTAAAAATTTTTGTTTATAATGCTAACTGTGTTCATTTCTCTTACGGGAAAAACTTTCAGCTCTAGCATAAAGAATTTGCAAGCAGATTACTTGACAGAAGTCATTTGTCAGCATATTTCAGTGTATTTTTGCAGGTATAAAAGCAATCATCCTCTACTGCTAAAATTACACTGCTTTTTTTAGAAATGTCATATTTTTATCTGGTCATTTCATTGAAAGGCTAAATACTAATGAAAATTATTAAAACGTTTTAGCGGAAATTAATAACAATGAAGTAAATGGCTGAAGTTAATGTTAATCACAAAAAGAAAAAAAAAAACCCCCTAAAACTTTGCCAGCATATCGAATAAAAAAGAAAGAAAAAATCAGTAACTAATTTTCGTGAAGCACCATCTACTCATTTATTTGTACATTTGTACACCATAATTAATTTTCATGGTACTGTTTATATGAATGCAATAATCTCATTTTTGAAAAAAAAATGTGGCTCAACGTTATGTTGGCCCGAACCTTTCAGATCTAAAATGGAATTTTATTTTCTTTCAATGCGTTTTTCTTGATTTTTTTTATTTACTACTTTATAAAAGACGCTGTTCGATAAAACTTGTTATGCGTTGCATTAAGAAATTTTTAAAAATAAAACCGTTATAACATTTTTTTTTTCTTGCAAAAAGACGTTAGATTTTCTTTTTCTTTTACAATCAAATTCACTTATTTTTTTTTATAAAATCATTTAGTAATACCCTCGACTCGCGATTTTGCGACCCTTGATTTAGCGACTGTTTCCTTTTTAGCAACCCTCTGATAACGTCCTGACCTTTTATCTTATACCATTTATAAAATTTTGATTTAACGTACCACTTCTTGAGATCCCGTGAAGATCATTAAATCGTGAGTCGAAGCATGAAATGTTATTTTATTTTAATCTCTATCTTCTGAATGCTAAAAACAAATATTTAAATGGTCAACTATCCGCATTCACATACTGGTATGTAGTTTGCATATCTGGCATTAAATAATGTTACTGGTTTTTCCTAGGCATCTGCGGTATAAAACTAACGACGGAATGGAACTAACTTTATTATACAGACCGTTGGAAAGAACGTATGAAATCTTATTTCTGCCAAAAAAATGTAGCAAAAGCAAGCCGATGAAATACATTTACAGATGGTGCTGCTACTTTGGTAAATATTCTTTCATACAGTCGAGATAAATAAGTCCCGTTTGCATTTTTATATATATTTTTTTAGGAACAGAACCATTTATTTTTCCAAATATAAGTTAATTGAAAGTAGTGAATCCTTTTGAAAATTAAGATTTATGAATCTTAATATATTCAGCCCTTTATTAAATAACTGCCTTAATATGAAAGCTATTACAAATTTGACAAAACTTTTCTAATTGATAGTGTGTTTCTCTCTCACTCATAGCTTAACAAGATAATCCTGGATAACAATCTCTTTATGAAACTGCCCAGTAAGTATTTTTCGTTTAATCATCTACCATAATCTTCCAAAGTCTGTAAATGATATTCTGTTTCATCCTGTTTTCTTCATCCATCTTAAACTTTTTATGTGTGGACTTTTTAACGAGTAAAATTCAATGGCAATATTATGATTGTATTCAGTTATTAAGAAATAAACAGGAAAATTCGCCTTAGAACTGTTCTATAATGTAATCGGATCCCCCCCTATAAAAACTCTAATATCAGAAAAAAAAACCTTGCCCAACACCCAATTATTATGACTACCATTTCCTCTCAGTCACTGCTCACTCTAATTATAGCCTATATATTTTTACAGTCCAAATTCGTAGATGCCCTAATTAAATACATAACCTACGCAGAAAATAAAGTCATATCAAATAGCATTCATTGGCAAAACACACTAAAAAACTTATTTATTACATGTAATAATAAAATAGTAATCAAATAATTAACATAACCGATCCGCGCTCCTCCCTCGCTCGCCGCTCTTCTTAAGCCTCTTACAGCATTCAAAAATATTACCGTAAGTTCTTTTAAAAATATTTAAATAGTATGAATATCATCTACCTCGTAACTCAGGTGCTTCACAGTACATTCTTAGTTGTTAACCGTTAGACTAATAAAAAGAACGGACGCACAGACAAATAGAAATTTTAAGTTTTTTGTTTGAATTTTGTGTAAACTCTGAAAATGTTTGTTAAATAATTCAAAAACTTTTCTTTCAGACTAACTCAATTCATATTTACTGTTTAATTCCAAACTTTACTCAGCTCGAATACATAACTGTGTATTAGATTACAAATTTAAAGATTTTAAGAAGGAAAAAAAAAATCTAGTTTAATAAATGCAAAATTAAAATAAATTAATTTAATAGAAATGAATAAAAAAGAAGTATAGACATGATAGAATCAAACCTGAAGTGTTATACATAAATTTATTAAAAACACTTGTCATGTATTGGAACAGAAAAAGTGAACGTAAAACACGCTCGACTCTCTCCTACTCCAAAAACGGCCCGTTCACTTTGTGATTGAAAGATTCAACAATCCTATTTCGTTCTTTTTAAACAATGTTGCAAATATCCTAGCTGCATAATCAAGTATTTCCATCAAAGTTCTACTTTTTCCCGGGAGCATAAAAGGGTGTACTATCCATGATAGTCGGCCTATATTACGAAAAAGCTTCCATCCGTCACTTTGAACTAAACTAAGAGTGTGACAGCTTTGGAGCGATGTCTACCGAAATTAAATCCAGTTTCTCCAACGCACATCTCGCCACTCTCTCACGCCGCCGCTCTCAGCTCCTACTGTAGCAATACTTTTTATTCGAAAGTCGTGCAGACCTTAATAAGGAAACTGAAAAACATAGTAGATAAGAGAGCTGAAGTTACAATCTTGAATCTTGTCATGTGAAAAAAGACAGAACGAAAGAAAAATGTTTAGCTTTTTTCCGAAAAAAGTCGTTTTTCAACTAAAAAAATAATACATGTTTAAATTTTATGCCTTTACCACAAAGGTAAGTAGATTGATCGGTACGACCAATTTGATCGTACAATTAAAATGCAGTAACAATTTAATCACTAAGTATGCGTATATAAAATTCTAATTCATTTATTTTTGAAAAAGCATGAATCACACGGATTTGATTAGCAAAATTATGAAGATGTCAAGATCAAGTTGAAGGTTTCATTTAATAGTACGTATTCTGAATGACATTTTGAATAAATTATTCAAAGTTAATTTTTTCAGTACATTCAGCAAAATTCTTATTGAATTGGGAACTATCTAATATTAAAACACAATATTAGTAATAAATAATTGAAACAAACGGAATATTAGAGAAAATCATACATATAATTACAAATTTTATTAGAAGAAATCTAAATGACGATTAATACGCTTCACCACGACGACCAACTTTTAAAGGATTTCAACAATTTTCGAAAATAGTACATTATTTATACAATCTGCCGACAAATGGTTTAGTACATTTTCCTACTTGATTTTCGTATATCTTATGGGGGAGGGGGAGTGGGAAAATGTATTACCAGACTCAATGATCTCATGTTGAATTCTGACAAGAAGAAATCTTCTAAGCCTATGAGAAGTCATCAGTTTCATATAAAACAAATATTCCAGAGATAAATAATAACGTCGTCCAATCTCTAAATGAGATTGGAGTAATGAATCTTCCTATAAGAAATTAGGAATTTACATCTTGATATTTGCGCGAATATTTACTCTTCCTAACTTTAGTAAAATGTAAGATGTTTGACCTACAGTCACACCGTTTCTAGCAAGTAGTTTGCTCTATCTATTATTTCAGTCCCCACGGGAAAATACTCTTCAGTCTTCTTGCTTAAAGTGGTTAAATGCACAGGCATTTTATATATCACATGGGTTTATGGATTCTTAGTGCTGACGTGTAAAGATCTTTTTTGGATGCGCCTATATTTCATTTATCTTTAGTGGGCAACA